>OZ030392.1:35561153-35571153 GCA_964023965.1 Melinopterus prodromus | reverse complement strand
ATTGAAACTATTGAAACATGTTAAAGCAGTCTCCAAACCATCACGCGGCACACAAGTCTCAAGTCACAAGTCAGGACATATACAGGATGGTTCCAAAAGGACTGTAAACCTACTGGACACCACTGATAACAAACTAGTTAGAAAAATCAACAATTTTTGCTCTAATTTGACTACGAAAACATTAAATTTGGAGATTCAAATCACTATTAACAATATTGCTAAATTGGAAGATTTGTTGTCAAATACGCAAAATACAATCAAACGTGTTTTACCTTTTAATATTTACTCACAGTTTAATGACTCCTTAAGAGTGAAGTATAGCAAGATTTTCAATAACGTCAAAAAAAACTAATATAAAAAATTTAAAGGTTTAATTAATTATTCTAAACGTGGTGTGAACATTTTCAGAGATAGCGATAAGTGGTTGGTCAACTTGGCTTCGACACCCGTCCCGAGTGATATTCTTGACTTCCTGTCGCTGGGTCCCAAGTTTTGCCTTCCGATTAATAAGGAAAATGTAAACATAAAAAGGACATTGATGGAGATCGAGTCTATCTTGTCGTGTTGCCCGGAGGTTGACAGGGATTGCTTGAGGGCTAGAGGTACTAACGTTTTGACTAACTTTTTGTTGACTGATTATACCGATACGTGGCTGAACAAAAACCTAAACAATTTATTTAAAAAAACTAAATCTTTTCTTCTACGTAATAAAAATATTCTAGTTACGACTGCTGATAAAGGTGCTGTGACGGTTCTAATGGACAGAGATGCTTACGTCACAAAAGGTCTTAACATGTTGAGTGACATTCATACGTATCAAGTTATAAATAAAGATCCTTTACAAACTTTGCAAAAGAAAACCAACAAAATTCTTTTGGATTTAAAAAATTAAAAGCATATAGACAGCAACCTTTAACAGAAATTGAGTGCTAAGAATTCCCATTTAAGCAAGTGTTACTTCCTTCCAAAAATCCTTAAACCCAATGTGCCCTTAAGGCCTATAAGTTCTGCTTATGACTCGGCTACTTATCGGTTGTCCAGTTTTTTTGCCTCGGTCTTGGGTGAGTCCCTTCAACATAGAACTCGGTATAATGTCAAAGATACTTTCGACTTTGTCGACAGGGTCAGAGATTTGCGGGTCCCAGAGAATTATGTAATTGTTTCTTTCGATGTTGTGAGCTTGTTCACTAAAATTCCCTTACAGTTAGTCGTGTCAATAACCAGAAAATACTGGAACTTAATCAAGGATCACTGTGGCTTCACCCTTGATTCCTTTTTGTCAACCTTGGATTTCATTTTCAACAACACCTATTTTTCCTTCCAACAAAAATTTTACCTTAAAAAACTTATGAACACCTATGGGCTCACCGATTAGCCCAATTTTGGCCACTATGGTTATGGACTATGTGTTGGATAATGTCATTCCTGGTTTGCCTTTTCACCTCCCCTTCATTTTCCAATTTGTTGATGATGTTGTGACTTGTGTGCCGCGTGATGGTTTGGAGACTGCTTTAACATGTTTCAACAGTTTCAATAAACATATCCAGTTTACTCTGGAAATTGAAAATGAGAACTGTGTTCCTTTTCTTGACTGTAAAGTTATACGGAGAGATTGTGGCACTATTGTGACGGACTGGTATACCAAACCTTCATACTCTGGCCGTTACATTAATTACTATTCAGGTCACACGTTCAACCACAAAATTAATACCATTGTTGGTATGAAAAACAGAATTAGAAAATTTTGTAGTTCCCAATTTGTTAACAGTTCCCTTGAAAGATTAAAGTCAGTGTTTATAAATAATAGTTACCCTTTAAAATTAGTGAACAAGCTCCTGTTCTCATCCAACAGTTTTACTAGAAGTATTTTTGATGAACTATTGCAAACTAAACCCAGCTTTCTTAAACTAACTTTTGTCCCCGGAATTGGTAGTCAACTTAAACAAATATTCAACAGTGCTTTGCCTGACAATAAAAGAATTGTTTTCCATTACCCTCACAAGATTAATAGTATTTTCAGTAAGATTAAAGATAACGATCCTTTAATGTATCAGTCTAACGTTGTTTACTACATGAATTGCAATCAATGTGGCGTTGGATATGTCGGCACTACCTCACAGTGGTTAAAAAGTCGCATTTCACTACACAAAAGCGATTGTAATACGGGCAAGTCTAGATGTGCGTTGTCGCACCATTCACTGTGTCGTTCTCATACTTTTAATGTTGATGAGGTTAAGATTTTGGACAGGGAAGCTGGCTACTACAATCGCATGTTTCTGGAATTGTACCATATAAGAACCACGGAAAATACAATTAATTTTAAAACTGATTTAGACAATTTAAGTAACATTTATTCTTTCATCATTAATTTAGACGTTGCAAAGTCAAAAAGGCTAATCAACAACAATTCTACTATATGTTTCTAACACTTTTATTTAATCAAACTTTTGGCATCAGCGCCCCTTTGAACATATTGTTTTTATTGTGTTGTTTTGTGACAAAGGATGTATACTTACGGCTCTCTGGTTCTAGCTGTACATGGAAAAATCCGTTTTTGAGATCAATCGTACTGAACACCTTTGCATCTCTCAGTCTATCTAGTTGGTCTTCGATAATCGGAAGGGGATATCTATCTTTCACAACCTTTTCATTTACCTTTCGATAGTCGATGCATACCCTCAATGATCCATCTTTCTTTTTGACTGGTACAATTGGACTGGTAAATTCTGAGCAACTTGGCTGAATGACACCATCATTGAGCCAATCTCTAAACTGCAAATCGACTTCTTGTCGTTCCTTTTCAGCCAATCTCCTTGGTCGTGTATAAATCGGTTCTTCATCTTTAAGTATCAACTTGGCCGTCACTGGGCTATTTTTAGTATGGTTCTTTTCAGGATTGTAAAGGTCTCGCATCGCCCGTATCTCTGCCGTAATTCCTGGATCCGTTAGATGAGAAAGGTCCAAATCGTCGTTTTCGATCACCATAATTTTTTTTATGTCATTCTCTTTGTTTTCGTTTTCATCTTCTATCTTCTTTTCTTCAAATTCTGTCTTGTTTTCTTTATATTCTGTCTTCTTTTCAAACTTTATCACACTTCCTCCTTCAATGACCACTGTAGCTTGGGCCAGTAGATCTCTTCCGATGATCATTGCCTCGTTAATGACGTCATTTGCAACTACATGCACCTCGGTCTGGTAATGTTCGCCATAGATTACGAGGTCTCCATTGAAGTACCCCAAAGTGTCTACTTCGATTGAGGCTAATCCGGTTAATGAAATGGTTTCTTTAATAAGCGGACCTAGATGGGTGCTTTGTAGTCTCCATACCTCATTAAATTTTTTCCACTTCCTGTATCCAGCAGTGCTAGCTTCCGTGATATACCAATCTGGACCCAAATGGTTTGTCTTCTAGGTGAAATCAACATCGCACTAGATTTTTGCTTTGTGGGCCAGTTGTTAGCCAGGTGTCCTACTTGCTGACAAGAATAACATTTTCTTACTTTACGGGATTTATCACATTTCGTGGCAATATGCCCTATCTCATCGCAGTTGTAACATTTTTTGCTACTTACGACACTAGCAGGCTCAGGTTTCTGTATTGGTCGATTCCCATATCTAAATTTTTCTTGTGTCATCGTATCTTCATAGCTCTTCATTCTCTTCAACAAATCAGCAGGGCTGTCATAGAACTGCAGTGACAGAACCCTCATCAAATCAGGCTGGTTCAATCCGTTGATAATATATTTTATTATAGCATCCTCACCAATATCTCCCTTCTTAGCAATAGCCATCATATGATAAAAATATTCTTCGCACGTCTCTCCAGGTCTTTTCTTCTGTCGCATCAACTCCGCGTGCACTGCTACCTCGTTGTTCGTTGTCGGAAATGCCGTTAAGAAAGAGTTTTTGAACCGTCTCCAGTTTACCGCACAGTCTGAAGCACTATCGTACCAAACGCGCGCCGCGCCGCGAAATTTAGCCGCCGAATAGAGCGCCAACGATACGTCTTCCACGCCGTATGCAGATCCGATTTGTTCTACACGTTTGAACCACTGCACTGACGTCAGCGTCGATGTTTTCGCCGGATTAAACTCAGGAATTAAATCCGCGATTTCCCGCTTATTGTTATTCGGCACCATCAAATTAGATTGTTGCAAAAAGGAGTTGTTATTCACAGAACTATTCAACAGTTCACGTTCTCGCGCTAAAAGTTGTCTCTCTCGCGCCAAAAGTTCACGTTCCCAGATCAATAATTTCAGTTCACTACTGCCATCGCCACCCGATTGGTTTATTCCAAATTCACGCGCTTCTATTGGCCGTTCCCCGCTTTGACCAATAGGCGTTCCTCCCGCTGCTACGTCATCGTAATCATACTCGCGCAAACCGTTACCCGAATCACTCTCGCGTACCGACCCGTTCTCGTTCATGTTCATGGCGTCGTCACAGACTCTCGAACAACCACAAAAAACACACCGCTATAACGTTACAATTCACCCGCACACAGCTAATAACGTTATCGGCACTAATGTTTAAATGACAACCGCGTTGCCACACCGTCAGTTCACCTCACTGTTCACACAACACGACCTACGCCGCCGCTTACAATTTCGATTGTTCCATACACTCTTACTCGGTACACCTCGCGTCGCACCTTTGTAACACTATCCCGGACGAGCCCCCAATTTGTGGGATCGTGTTAAATGAAACGCCAGAAAAAGATAAAATAATACTATTCAAAATCAAGTACGGTCACACGTCAAACAAGAATACAAGATGTTAAACGTTTCGATGCCCGAGGCGTACTACCAAGCTTTACTTGAGCTTCTGTAGCAGCTTGTAGCGGGATCCTGGTTCTGGTGCTGCGTCTGCGCACATGCCGGATCCAACATGTATAAGCGAATAATCTTGGGAATTTTAGGTCCTAGGGCGAAATTAAGGTAACTCCTTTTTTCTTAGTTCAAATTTTTTCTTTATTATAAAAGCTTCATCAGGAACAGGCTAAAATACACAAAAAATCCTAACTTCTAACGGCAGTTAACAATGATTAATAAACAAACTTACCACCAGAGTTCTGAGAAGTGGGGCCAAGCAAAGGAATCATCCGCAAATCGAAGGAGGCCCAACACGAAACATATTAACGAGATCACAAGGCAATCAACATTAAACAATCACACTAAAATAATTTAAACGTCGTGTATACCGCACATGCGGCCGCTCTTACAACGAACAAATGTGAACAACACACGTGAAATTTGCGGCGAGTCTACATCTCTCCGAAGTTTGCAGGGTTGCCAACACCAACACGAACTGACCCGCGTGAATTTTTAAAATTGCTATTGATAAGAAATGAATAAATACTACTCAGCTGACTAGTGTCTGATTTAAACTTTAAACACGCAGCAATATTGCGCTGGATATAAAACATTTCTAAAAACAGCCTCGCTCTATAGTTATTTTCTCTAGCAATAACCTCCGTTTTTTCCCAATTTATGACATGGTTGCTGCCCGCCCCATGCAAAGCAACAGCGCAGTTCTTTTTCTTTAGTTTAGTGTCGCTCTTATGCAATGCTAACCGTGACTTGAGCCATTGGCCGTTTGGCCGTAATATTTCAAATCACAACCCCCACAGGGAATGCAATAAATAACATTGGATTGCAATGGCAAAGGGGTTTTACCTTTTATGTTAGAAAAAATTGCGCCAATGGTTTTCTTGTTGCTCAAGACCACACGAAAGTCGTCGTTCTTGAAAATATTGACTAACTTGATGGACAGATTGCTAATCAGCGTCAGTTTCTTGTATCTTACAAGGGGCGCACTTCAACCGTCATCCGTGGCATACTCATGAAAGGGGGTGTTATACAAGAGTTTATGAATTAAAGATTTTGGGTATCCATTATTGCAAAACATGAGACTCAACTTCCTAAGGTTCTTATCTGTGAAGGAGATATCGCCAATACGAACTACCCTGTTCCTCATCGCCAGCACCGTGTTAATTTTCTGGTTTATGGAATGGCTGGAGTGAAAATTGATATATCTGCCTGAGGCAGTGGGTTTCATGTACCAGTCTAAAATGATCTTGTTGGATATTGGTTCACGTATCACCATAGTGTCTAGAAATGGGACCCCACAGTCTACCTCTCTTTCAACAGTGTATTGTAAGTGGGAATTGAAGTTATTAAAAATTGTTAAAATTTCTTCCACTTTGTCATAAGGGACAGCACATATAATGTCATCCACATACTTAAATAAGAAAGGCAGACCAAAGGAAAGTCTCCCGATACAATCCTCCAAGAGGCAATCCATAACAAGCTGAGCCAATATGGGACTCAATGGAGAACCCATAGGAGTACCAAAAATTTGCCTATAGAATCTGTCCTGAAAGGTAAAATAGCAATTTGTGTACGTGAACCTTACCAACTCCAAAAACAAGTTAAGAGGAACAGAGCAGCCGGCACCAATAACTCCCCAACTACTCTCAATGGTTGTAAGAACCACTTCCAAAGGGATGTTAGTGTACAAGGAGACCACATCCAATGATATAAGAACGTAATTAGGAGGGAGAGTTATATTCTCCATCATTTATATTTAGGTTTCTAATATACTTGTTGTGGTTAGGGGTATATAATTTTATTATTAAGTTCGCCACAGTCTCCAAAATATTGTCATATATATTATATATTATATATTATATATTATATATTATATATTATATATTATATATTATATATTATATATTATATATTATATATTATATATTATATATTATATATTATATATTATATATTATATATTATATATTATATATTATATATTATATATTATATATTATATATTATATATTATATATTATATATTATATATTATATATTATATATTATATATTATATATTATATATTATATATTATATATTATATATTATATATTATATATTATATATTATATATTATATATTATATATTATATATTATATATTATATATTATATATTATATATTATATATTATATATTATATATTATATATTATATATTATATATTATATATTATATATTATATATTATATATTATATATTATATATTATATATTATATATTATATATTATATATTATATATTATATATTATATATTATATATTATATATTATATATTATATATTATATATTATATATTATATATTATATATTATATATTATATATTATATATTATATATTATATATTATATATTATATATTATATATTATATATTATATATTATATATTATATATTATATATTATATATTATATATTATATATTATATATTATATATTATATATTATATATTATATATTATATATTATATATTATATATTATATATTATATATTATATATTATATATTATATATTATATATTATATATTATATATTATATATTATATATTATATATTATATATTATATATTATATATTATATATTATATATTATATATTATATATTATATATTATATATTATATATTATATATTATATATTATATATTATATATTATATATTATATATTATATATTATATATTATATATTATATATTATATATTATATATTATATATTATATATTATATATTATATATTATATATTATATATTATATATTATATATTATATATTATATATTATATATTATATATTATATATTATATATTATATATTATATATTATATATTATATATTATATATTATATATTATATATTATATATTATATATTATATATTATATATTATATATTATATATTATATATTATATATTATATATTATATATTATATATTATATATTATATATTATATATTATATATTATATATTATATATTATATATTATATATTATATATTATATATTATATATTATATATTATATATTATATATTATATATTATATATTATATATTATATATTATATATTATATATTATATATTATATATTATATATTATATATTATATATTATATATTATATATTATATATTATATATTATATATTATATATTATATATTATATATTATATATTATATATTATATATTATATATTATATATTATATATTATATATTATATATTATATATTATATATTATATATTATATATTATATATTATATATTATATATTATATATTATATATTATATATTATATATTATATATTATATATTATATATTATATATTATATATTATATATTATATATTATATATTATATATTATATATTATATATTATATATTATATATTATATATTATATATTATATATTATATATTATATATTATATATTATATATTATATATTATATATTATATATTATATATTATATATTATATATTATATATTATATATTATATATTATATATTATATATTATATATTATATATTATATATTATATATTATATATTATATATTATATATTATATATTATATAAGTTATGTGCCACCACATATGAAGACGCGTAATAGAAGAACAAAGGATATGCAAGCGCGGCATTTAGATAAGAAAGTTAATAAATAGCCTTAGCGTCTAAGTAGAGTTAGCCATTTACGTATAAACCTTCACCTGTAACTACCAAACCAATAAAGTCGTTTCTACACCAACAACTGTTTTAAAAAAACTTAGTTTCGGCCCCAAAGACCTTAACTGGCGCAGTCGTGAGAGGATTTGGTAGACAGAACCCAAAAATTGTGGTGATTTTCAAATCTTTACTGCCAAAACGAACAAAAGAACCCAAGAAAGACTACAGCGAGCGGAGTACGGAGTGCACGGAGTGCGTATCTGGTTCAAGGTGCCCATCAAATTTACCAGCGCATCAAGCCCGGACGAAAGGATCTGTTTCCTAAGTGCCAAAAAACCCCGACCGGACGAAAGGATCTGTTTCCTAAGTGCCGAAAAAGAACCCCGACCCGTGGATCACATTTCCCAGCGTCACCAAACCACAGCAGGCAAGCAACGCCGAACCAACCGAACCACAGCAGGCAAGCAAAGGCAAAAACGCCAAACCAAATTAACAAACAACTCATTTTTTGCGAACATCTGTATCTATTCGACCATCAACAAATTTCCTGGAACACCAAGCGGAATCATTGTGCGTCGCCACCGAGTGATAACAACGTCGCGTCTAATAATAGCCGTAAAAAGCTTCGTTAGCGTTTCTCGAGTGAAAGTGACCAGTGGCGTACCGAAGAAAACAACACATCAAATGAAGACTATTTTAATTATTCTGTAAGTACATTTAAATTTGTAATCTGAGATTATCGATCCAACAAAATTGATTCACTAGCTGAACTGTTTCGCAACATAGATATTTCTGATCAAATTATAACTATGCCTTACACGAGAGCTTCAATTACACCTACAGAGGTGAATGCCATACCAAATTTCGACGGAAACCCCGTAGTTTTACCGCTATTTGTGGAAGCGTGCGAAGATCTTATTGTAACATATTTTAATGCCGAAAACTTACTTGACCCTATAAATCCGTTTGTAATAAAAATTATTAAAGGAAAATTTATTGGAGAAGCACAAAACTTGATCGCTTCACGAGAATTGTGTACTTGGCATGACATCAAAGCATGTTTGCAACTTAATTATTCGGACCAAAGGTCTGAAGATTGTCTCCTTACTGATTTGATGCAAATAACTCCCGAATTAAATGAAAACCCCTACTCTTTAGGCAATAGAATCAGGGAATCACTAAATTTACTTCTAACCAAAGTAAAACTTACGGTCCAACAAGCAGAACGAATAATGAAAACTAGTTTGTATAAAAAGACAGCTTTACAAACATACATAAGATGTTTAATGCAATATCCCGACTATGGAGAATCTGTTTATAACAAAACACCAGCAAATTTAGAGACTGCTATGTCTCAAGTGTTAGAAAGACAAAACTGTCTTTACCTGTGTAAGCAAAGCACACATATTAATACAAATAATTCACCTAGGTATAAACCAATGCCACCTGGAAAAAATTTTAAT
>OZ030392.1:35408217-35561053 GCA_964023965.1 Melinopterus prodromus | reverse complement strand
ATATTTTATATTTTATATTTTATATTTTTATATTTTATATTTTATATTTATATTTTATATTTATATTTTATATTTTATATTTTATATTTTATATTTTATATTTTATATTTATATTTTATATTTTTTATATTTTATATTTTATATTTTATATTTTATATTTTATATTTTATATTTTATATTTTATATTTTATATTTTATATTTTATATTTTATATTTTATATTTTATATTTTATATTTTATATTTTATATTTTATATTTATATTTTATATTTTATATTTTATATTTTATATTTTATATTTTATATTTTATATTTTATATTTTATATTTTATATTTTATATTTTATATTTTATATTTTATATTTTATATTTTTATATTTTATATTTTATATTTTATATTTTATATTTTATATTTTATATTTTATATTTTATATTTTATATTTTATATTTTATATTTTATATTTTATATTTTATATTTTATATTTTATATTTTATATTTTATATTTTATATTTTATATTTTATATTTTATATTTTATATTTTATATTTTATATTTTATATTTTATATTTTATATTTTATATTTTATATTTTATATTTTATATTTTATATTTTATATTTTATATTTTATATTTTATATTTTATATTTTATATTTTTATATTTTATATTTTATATTTTATATTTTATATTTTATATTTTATATTTTATATTTTATATTTTATATTTTATATTTTATATTTTATATTTTATATTTTATATTTTATATTTTATATTTTATATTTTATATTTTATATTTTATATTTTATATTTTATATTTTATATTTTATATTTATATTTTATATTTTATATTTTATATTTTATATTTTATATTTTATATTTTATATTTTATATTTTACATTTTACATTTTACATTTTACATTTTACATTTTACATTTTACATTTTATATTTTATATTTTATATTTTATATTTTATATTTTATATTTTATATTTTATATTTTATATTTTATATTTTATATTTTTATATTTTATATTTTATATTTTATATTTTATATTTTATATTTTATATTTTATATTTTATATTTTATATTTTATATTTTATATTTTATATTTTATATTTTATATTTTATATTTTATATTTTATATTTTATATTTTATATTTTATATTTTATATTTTATATTTTATATTTTATATTTTATATTTTATATTTTATATTTATATTTTATATTTTATATTTTATATTTTATATTTTATATTTTATATTTTATATTTTATATTTTATATTTTATATTTTATATTTTATATTTTATATTTTATATTTTATATTTTATATTTTATATTTTATATTTTATATTTTATATTTTATATTTTATATTATTTTATATTTTATATTTTATATTTTATATTTTATATTTTATATTTTATATTTTATATTTTATATTTTATATTTTATATTTTATATTTTATATTTTATATTTTATATTTTATATTTTATATTTTATATTTTATATTTTATATTTTATATTTTATATTTTATATTTTATATTTTATATTTTATATTTTATATTTTATATTTTATATTTTATATTTTATATTTTATATTTTATATTTTATATTTTATATTTTATATTTTATATTTTATATTTTATATTTTATATTTTATATTTTATATTTTATATTTTATATTTTATATTTTATATTTTATATTTTATATTTTATATTTTATATTTTATATTTTATATTTTATATTTTATATTTTATATTTTATATTTTATATTTTATATTTTATATTTTATATTTTATATTTTATATTTTATATTTTATATTTTATATTTTATATTTTATATTTTATATTTTATATTTTATATTTTATATTTTATATTTTATATTTTATATTTTATATTTTATATTTTATATTTTATATTTTATATTTTATATTTTATATTTTATATTTTATATTTTATATTTTATATTTTATATTTTATATTTTATATTTTATATTTTATATTTTATATTTTATATTTTATATTTTATATTTTATATTTTATATTTTATATTTTATATTTTATATTTTATATTTTATATTTTATATTTTATATTTTATATTTTATATTTTATATTTTATATTTTATATTTTATATTTTATATTTTATATTTTATATTTTATATTTTATATTTTATATTTTATATTTTATATTTTATATTTTATATTTTATATTTTATATTTTATATTTTATATTTTATATTTTATATTTTATATTTTATATTTTATATTTTATATTTTTATATTTTATATTTTATATTTTATATTTTATATTTTATATTTTATATTTTATATTTTATATTTTATATTTTATATTTTATATTTTATATTTTATATTTTATATTTTATATTTTATATTTTATATTTTATATTTTATATTTTATATTTTATATTTTATATTTTATATTTTATATTTTATATTTATATTTTATATTTTATATTTTATATTTTATATTTTATATTTTATATTTTATATTTTATATTTTATATTTTATATTTTATATTTTATATTTTATATTTTATATTTTATATTTTATATTTTATATTTTATATTTTATATTTTATATTTTATATTTTATATTTTATATTTTATATTTTATATTTTATATTTTATATTTTATATTTTATATTTTATATTTTATATTTTATATTTTATATTTTATATTTTATATTTTATATTTTATATTTTATATTTTATATTTTATATTTTATATTTTATATTTTATATTTTATATTTTATATTTTATATTTTATATTTTATATTTTATATTTTATATTTTATATTTTATATTTTATATTTTATATTTTATATTTTATATTTTATATTTTATATTTTATATTTTATATTTTATATTTTATATTTTATATTTTATATTTTATATTTTATATTTTATATTTTATATTTTATATTTTATATTTTATATTTTATATTTTATATTTTATATTTTATATTTTATATTTTATATTTTATATTTTATATTTTATATTTTATATTTTATATTTTATATTTATATTTTATATTTTATATTTTATATTTTATATTTTATATTTTATATTTTATATTTTATATTTTATATTTTATATTTTATATTTTATATTTTATATTTTATATTTTATATTTTATATTTTATATTTTATATTTTATATTTTATATTTTATATTTTATATTTTATATTTTATATTTTATATTTTATATTTTATATTTTATATTTTATATTTTATATTTTATATTTTATATTTTATATTTTATATTTTATATTTTATATTTTATATTTTATATTTTATATTTTATATTTTATATTTTATATTTTATATTTTATATTTTATATTTTATATTTTATATTTTATATTTTATATTTATATTTTATATTTTATATTTTATATTTTATATTTTATATTTTATATTTTATATTTTATATTTTATATTTTATATTTATATTTTATATTTTATATTTTATATTTTATATTTTATATTTTATATTTTATATTTTATATTTTATATTTTATATTTTATATTTTATATTTTATATTTTATATTTTATATTTTATATTTTATATTTTATATTTTATATTTTATATTTTATATTTTATATTTTATATTTTATATTTTATATTTTATATTTTATATTTTATATTTTATATTTTATATTTTATATTTTATATTTTATATTTTATATTTTATATTTTATATTTTATATTTTATATTTTATATTTTATATTTTATATTTTATATTTTATATTTTATATTTTATATTTTATATTTTATATTTTATATTTTATATTTTATATTTTATATTTTATATTTTATATTTTATATTTTATATTTTATATTTTATATTTTATATTTTATATTTTATATTTTATATTTTATATTTTATATTTTATATTTTATATTTTATATTTTATATTTTATATTTTATATTTTATATTTTATATTTTATATTTTATATTTTATATTTATATTTTATATTTTATATTTTATATTTTATATTTTATATTTTATATTTTATATTTTATATTTATATTTTATATTTTATATTTTATATTTTATATTTTATATTTTATATTTTATATTTTATATTTTATATTTATATTTTATATTTTATATTTTATATTTTATATTTTATATTTTATATTTTATATTTTATATTTTATATTTTATATTTTATATTTTATATTTTATATTTTATATTTTATATTTTATATTTTATATTTTATATTTTATATTTTATATTTTATATTTTATATTTTATATTTTATATTTTATATTTTATATTTTATATTTTATATTTTATATTTTATATTTTATATTTTATATTTTATATTTTATATTTTATATTTTATATTTTATATTTTATATTTTATATTTTATATTTTATATTTATATTTTATATTTTATATTTTATATTTTATATTTTATATTTTATATTTTATATTTTATATTTTATATTTTATATTTTATATTTTATATTTTATATTTTATATTTTATATTTTATATTTTATATTTTATATTTTATATTTTATATTTTATATTTTATATTTTATATTTTATATTTTATATTTTATATTTTATATTTTATATTTTATATTTTATATTTTATATTTTATATTTTATATTTTATATTTTATATTTTATATTTTATATTTTATATTTTATATTTTATATTTTTATATTTTATATTTTATATTTTATATTTTATATTTTATATTTTATATTTTATATTTATATTTTATATTTTATATTTTATATTTTATATTTTATATTTTATATTTTATATTTTATATTTTATATTTTATATTTTATATTTTATATTTATATTTTATATTTTATATTTTATATTTTATATTTTATATTTTATATTTTATATTTTATATTTTATATTTTATATTTTATATTTTATATTTTATATTTTATATTTTATATTTTATATTTTATATTTTATATTTTATATTTTATATTTTATATTTTATATTTTATATTTTATATTTTATATTTTATATTTTATATTTTATATTTTATATTTTATATTTTATATTTTATATTTTATATTTTATATTTTATATTTTATATTTTATATTTTATATTTTATATTTTATATTTATATTTTATATTTTATATTTTATATTTTATATTTATATTTTATATTTTATATTTTATATTTTATATTTATATTTTATATTTTATATTTTATATTTTATATTTTATATTTTATATTTTATATTTTATATTTTATATTTTATATTTTATATTTTATATTTTATATTTTATATTTTATATTTTATATTTTATATTTTATATTTTATATTTTATATTTTATATTTTATATTTTATATTTTATATTTTATATTTTATATTTTATATTTTATATTTTATATTTTATATTTTATATTTTATATTTTATATTTTATATTTTATATTTTATATTTTATATTTTATATTTTATATTTTATATTTTATATTTTATATTTTATATTTTATATTTTATATTTATATTTTATATTTTATATTTTATATTTTATATTTTATATTTTATATTTTATATTTTATATTTTATATTTTATATTTTATATTTTATATTTTATATTTTATATTTTATATTTTATATTTTATATTTTATATTTTACATTTTATATTTTACATTTTATATTTTATATTTTATATTTTATATTTTATATTTTATATTTTATATTTTATATTTTATATTTTATATTTTATATTTTATATTTTATATTTTATATTTTATATTTTATATTTTATATTTTATATTTTATATTTTATATTTTATATTTTATATTTATATTTTATATTTTATATTTTATATTTTATATTTTATATTTATATTTTATATTTTATATTTTATATTTTATATTTTATATTTTTATATTTTATATTTTATATTTTATATTTTATATTTTATATTTTATATTTTATATTTTATATTTTATATTTTATATTTTATATTTTATATTTTATATTTTATATTTTATATTTTATATTTTATATTTTATATTTTATATTTTATATTTTATATTTTATATTTTATATTTTATATTTTATATTTTATATTTTATATTTTATATTTTATATTTTATATTTTATATTTTATATTTTATATTTTATATTTTATATTTTATATTTTATATTTTATATTTTATATTTTATATTTTATATTTTATATTTTATATTTTATATTTTATATTTTATATTTTATATTTTATATTTTATATTTTATATTTTATATTTATATTTTATATTTTATATTTTATATTTTATATTTTATATTTTATATTTTATATTTATATTTTATATTTTATATTTTATATTTTATATTTTATATTTTATATTTTATATTTTATATTTTATATTTTATATTTTATATTTTATATTTTATATTTTATATTTTATATTTTATATTTTATATTTTATATTTTATATTTATATTTTATATTTTATATTTTATATTTTATATTTTATATTTTATATTTTATATTTTATATTTTATATTTTATATTTTATATTTTATATTTTATATTTTATATTTTATATTTTATATTTTATATTTTATATTTTATATTTTATATTTTATATTTTATATTTTATATTTTATATTTTATATTTTATATTTTATATTTTATATTTTATATTTTATATTTTATATTTTATATTTTATATTTTATATTTTATATTTTATATTTTATATTTTATATTTTATATTTTATATTTTATATTTTTATATTTTATATTTTATATTTTATATTTTATATTTTATATTTTATATTTTATATTTTATATTTTATATTTTATATTTTATATTTTATATTTTATATTTTATATTTTATATTTTATATTTTATATTTTATATTTTATATTTTATATTTTATATTTTATATTTTATATTTTATATTTTATATTTTATATTTTATATTTTATATTTTATATTTTATATTTTATATTTTATATTTTATATTTTATATTTTATATTTTATATTTTATATTTTATATTTTATATTTTATATTTTATATTTTATATTTTATATTTTATATTTTATATTTTATATTTTATATTTTATATTTTATATTTTATATTTTATATTTTATATTTTATATTTTATATTTTATATTTTATATTTTATATTTTATATTTTATATTTATATTTTATATTTTATATTTTATATTTTATATTTTATATTTTATATTTTATATTTTATATTTTATATTTTATATTTTATATTTTATATTTTATATTTTATATTTTATATTTTATATTTTATATTTTATATTTTATATTTTATATTTTATATTTTATATTTTATATTTTATATTTTATATTTTATATTTTATATTTTATATTTTATATTTTATATTTTATATTTTATATTTTATATTTTATATTTTATATTTTATATTTTATATTTTATATTTTATATTTTATATTTTATATTTTATATTTTATATTTTATATTTTATATTTTATATTTTATATTTTATATTTTATATTTTATATTTTATATTTTATATTTTATATTTTATATTTTATATTTTATATTTATATTTTATATTTTATATTTTATATTTTATATTTTATATTTTTATATTTTATATTTATATTTTATATTTTATATTTTATATTTTATATTTTATATTTTATATTTTATATTTTATATTTTATATTTTATATTTTATATTTATATTTTATATTTTATATTTTATATTTTATATTTTATATTTTATATTTTATATTTTATATTTTATATTTTATATTTTATATTTTATATTTTATATTTTATATTTTATATTTTATATTTTATATTTTATATTTTATATTTTATATTTTATATTTTATATTTTATATTTTATATTTTATATTTTATATTTTATATTTTATATTTTATATTTTATATTTTATATTTTATATTTTATATTTTATATTTTATATTTTATATTTTATATTTTATATTTTATATTTTATATTTATATTTATATTTTATATTTTATATTTTATATTTTATATTTTATATTTTATATTTTATATTTTATATTTTATATTTTATATTTTATATTTTTATATTTTATATTTTATATTTTATATTTTATATTTTATATTTTATATTTATATTTTATATTTTATATTTTATATTTTATATTTTATATTTTATATTTTATATTTTATATTTTATATTATATATTTTATATTATATATTATATATTATATATTATATATTATATATTATATATTATATATTATATATTATATATTATATATTATATATTATATATTATATATTATATATTATATATTATATATTATATATTATATATTATATATTATATATTATATATTATATATTATATATTATATATTATATATTATATATTATATATTATATATTATATATTATATATTATATATTATATATTATATATTATATATTATATATTATATATTATATATTATATATTATATATTATATATTATATATTATATATTATATATTATATATTATATATTATATATTATATATTATATATTATATATTATATATTATATATTATATATTATATATTATATATTATATATTATATATTATATATTATATATTATATATTATATATTATATATTATATATTATATATTATATATTATATATTATATATTATATATTATATATTATATATTATATATTATATATTATATATTATATATTATATATTATATATTATATATTATATATTATATATTATATATTATATATTATATATTATATATTATATATTATATATTATATATTATATATTATATATTATATATTATATATTATATATTATATATTATATATTATATATTATATATTATATATTATATATTATATATTATATATTATATATTATATATTATATATTATATATTATATATTATATATTATATATTATATATTATATATATTATATATTATATATTATATATTATATATTATATATTATATATTATATATTATATATTATATATTATATATTATATATTATATATTATATATTATATATTATATATTATATATTATATATTATATATTATATATTATATATTATATATTATATATTATATATTATATATTATATATTATATATTATATATTATATATTATATATTATATATATATTATATATTATATATTATATATTATATATTATATATTATATATTATATATTATATATTATATATTATATATTATATATTATATATTATATATTATATATTATATATTATATATTATATATTATATATTATATATTATATATTATATATTATATATTATATATTATATATTATATATTATATATTATATATTATATATTATATATTATATATTATATATTATATATTATATATTATATATTATATATTATATATTATATATTATATATTATATATTATATATTATATATTATATATTATATATTATATATTATATATTATATATTATATATTATATATTATATATTATATATTATATATTATATATTATATATTATATATTATATATTATATATTATATATTATATATTATATATTATATATTATATATTATATATTATATATTATATATTATATATTATATATTATATATTATATATTATATATTATATATTATATATTATATATTATATATTATATATTATATATTATATATTATATATTATATATTATATATTATATATTATATATTATATATTATATATTATATATTATATATTATATATTATATATTATATATTATATATTATATATTATATATTATATATTATATATTATATATTATATATTATATATTATATATTATATATTATATATTATATATTATATATTATATATTATATATTATATATTATATATTATATATTATATATTATATAATATATATTATATATTATATATTATATATTATATATTATATATTATATATTATATATTATATATTATATATTATATATTATATATTATATATTATATATTATATATTATATATTATATATCATATATTATATATTATATATTATATATTATATATTATATATTATATATTATATATTATATATCATATATCATATATTATATATTATATATCATATATCATATATCATATATCATATATCATATATCATATATCATGTATCATATATCATATATCATATATGATATATCATATATTATATATGATATATCATATATTATATATCATATATCATATATCATATATTATATATTATATATTATATATTATATATTATATATTATATATTATATATTATATATTATATATTATATATTATATATTGTATATTGTATATTATATATTATATATTATATATTATATATTATATATTATATATTATATATTATATATTATATATTATATATTATATATTATATATTATATATTATATATTATATATTATATATTATATATTATATATTATATATTATATATTATATATTATATATTATATATTATATATTATATATTATATATTATATATTATATATTATATATTATATATTATATATTATATATTATATATTATATATTATATATTATATATTATATATTATATATTATATATTATATATTATATATTATATATTATATATTATATATTATATATTATATATTATATATTATATATTATATATTATATATTATATATTATATATTATATATTATATATTATATATTATATATTATATATTATATATTATATATTATATATTATATATTATATATTATATATTATATATTATATATTATATATTATATATTATATATTATATATTATATATTATATATTATATATTATATATTATATATTATATATTATATATTATATATTATATATTATATATTATATATTATATATTATATATTATATATTATATATTATATATTATATATTATATATTATATATTATATATTATATATTATATTATATATTATATATTATATATTATATATTATATATTATATATTATATATTATATATTATATATTATATATTATATATTATATATTATATATTATATATTATATATTATATATTATATATTATATATTATATATTATATATTATATATTATATATTATATATTATATATTATATATTATATATTATATATTATATATTATATATTATATATTATATATTATATATTATATATTATATATTATATATTATATATTATATATTATATATTATATATTATATATTATATATTATATATTATATATTATATATTATATATTATATATTATATATTATATATTATATATTATATATTATATATTATATATTATATATTATATATTATATATTATATATTATATATTATATATTATATATTATATATTATATATTATATATTATATATTATATATTATATATTATATATTATATATTATATATTATATATTATATATTATATATTATATATTATATATTATATATTATATATTATATATTATATATTATATATTATATATTATATATTATATATTATATATTATATATTATATATTATATATTATATATTATATATTATATATTATATATTATATATTATATATTATATATTATATATTATATATTATATATTATATATTATATATTATATATTATACATTATATATTATATATTATATATTATATATTATATATTATATATTATACATTATATATTATATATTATATATTATATATTATATATTATATATTATATATTATACATTATATATTATATATTATATATTATATATTATATATTATATATTATATATTATATATTATATATTATATATTATATATTATATATTATATATTATATATTATATATTATATATTATATATTATATATTATATATTATATATTATATATTATATATTATATATTATATATTATATATTATATATTATATATTATATATTATATATTATATAATATATATTATATATTATATATTATATATTATATATTATATATTATATATTATATATTATATATTATATATTATATATTATATATTATATATTAGAATCGAAGAAGTTTATCGATCGATAATAATTAAACTTTGAGGAAAATTGTTCAACGGGTACACGATCCAGTGGGAGAAAGAAAAAAAATCTGATGTGGCCAGGCACATGACTTTATCATACAATATATAAAATTAATAGTTTAGCTGCATGATAATCTATTTGGTTGAGATCAGTCGTGTCTGAATTAAAATAAAACTAGTTAGCCAGAATTTGACCGATAAATAAATAATTAAATAATAAATAATTCCTTTATTAACATAAAACAATATTAAATGCAAAAAAATAATAATTATATTTAGGGCGGAGATGAACACACTTGTTTCCAAATTGCCTTGCTCTTCCACTGAACCCCTTACGCAAACTAGAACTAAGACATAATTGTACCAATAATATAACAATAATTCCAAGAACTTATCAAAACCAAAACAAACAAAAATTACTCTATAGTCTAATTATACGTAATTGCAGCAAATCCAACTCAACAAAACATCGCACATGCCCATAAAAAAATAAAAATTAAAACAGCCTCCGATGTGCGCTCAATGCCTAAAGTCCACTGCTGAGCAAACAGACAAACAACACTTCACCTTTTCCCCAAAACTGTTTCACGATAAGTTTTGCATATCTTCCCTGAGACCATTGTATATGTGACTGACCTGGTAAGAGAATGACCGTTTATACAGCTCAGCGCGATGGGCAGGTGGAGCAAGCAAACCCCTGAATCTTAAATTATGGTTATGGACATTCGTTCTACAGCGTAGATACGCGGAAGATTCCGCATGAGTTATCGTGGGATTTTCTTGGATAGCAACTTATAATATAATATTGCTGCATGCAACACCCTAGTGTTATCCATGTTCAACCACCTCAAGTCGCCCAGCCCATTCGATACATGATCATACTTCCCCAAACCAAAAACAAACAGAACACATGCATTTTGGACACGCAGAACACGCTGCCTATCCGGCGCCGTCGCCGGCAGGCAAGGACCGTACACGCTACCACAATATCAGATCTTTTTCCTGTTGACAGCAGATATAGTGAGATATTGTCAAAACATCAGCATTTGACACTACCGGTACTGTCATTAGACAGAAAATATTTGGAAAATCCTGGTTACTATGTAATTTCATATCAATGCAGATGCGACCGATCTCGATCAAATAGAAATTGTCTCTTGAAGCTAAACTATTAGTTTTACCAAAAAATGTCATAGGCATAAATTATTCAAAATTTCCTCTACTTTAATTTATTATTTAACTATTTTGTCGAAATTACATAAATGGCGGCTCATTTGCAAAATCCTTGAAAAAGGCTAAGAATAAACTACCAGTTCCTTTGGACCCTTTTGAACCAAAAGTTTTTCAGCTCTAAGTTAGATCATGAAACTTCTAAATATGAACTTTCGTCCCGATACCTTTAGTAGTTGTTGAGGACATCCAAGATCCAAATATTTGTTTTCGCTAGACCCAAATTGAGCCTTTTAAGGTATTTTCTTTATTTGTATATAAACGTCTGTCTACACGTAAAAAAGTTATTTTATTATATCAATACATAGTTACGTACATAAAACATTGTTTGTATGACATTACTATGGTCAACTATTGAACATAGCCGCCCCCCTTGGAAGGCTGAGGCTTTCAAATAGGAAAAATAAGAAAATGGAAATGTTCATCATTGTAGTAAAATTAGGTGTGTTTCTCGGGGATGTCTTGTAACGGCAAAGCGCACAGTTTGGCGACGGGTCTTTTAAGCACCCCCGCACTTGTTTGTACTGATGCTACTCTGCATGTCCCGTCGGATCCAGGATGCAGCGCGGTGACTCTGCCCAATATCCATTTTAAAGGTGGAGTTTTGTCGTCTTTGATCAGGACCAGGATACCGGGTTTTAGTACTTCCGGATGCCGAACCTTCCACTTCGTGCGAGTCTGTAGTTCCGAAATGTACTCCTTCATCCATCGTGCCCAAAAATGCTGGAGCATTTGCTGTACTCTTTGGAACCTATGTAATCTATTTTCTTTCACTTCTCGTAGGTCCGGTTCTGGGAATGTAAGTAGTGATTCTCCAACAATGAAATGCGCCGGAGTCAACGGATTATTGTCGTTTGGGTCGGTAGAAATGGGTGAAAGTGGTCGAGAATTTAAACATGCTTCTATTTGCGTCAGTATAGTTGTCATTTCTTCAAAAGTTAATTTGGTTTCACCTACGACTCGTTTTAAATGGTACTTGGCGGATTTAACTCCCGCTTCCCAAATACCACCAAAGTGTGGAGCTCTGGGGGGAATAAAATGCCAAGTCACGCCTTCGTGAGATAATTCAGTGTTAATAGTTTCGGATGATTTTATAAATTTGATTAATTCTGCGCAGGCGCCTACAAAATTCGTGCCATTATCAGAAAAAATATTCGCGCATCTACCACGTCTAGCAATAAACCGCCGTAATGTTGCTAAAAAGGCTTGAGTCGTTAGGTCACTGACCAACTCAATGTGAACTGCTTTGGTGGCAAGACATATGAATAAACAAATGTACGCCTTTGTAATTTTAGCATTTTTAGTTGTAGAGCTACGCACGTTAAAGGGACCGGCGTAATCAACGCCGCAATTTAAAAATGGTCGGGTAGGTGTAACCCTGTATTTTGGAAGATCTGCCATTTGATGTTGAATATTTTTCGCGTTAAATCGAAAACAACGAAGGCATTGATGAACTACCTTTTTCGCCAAGTTTTTAACACCGATAATCCAAAATCTTTCCCTTAAGTTCGCTACAAGCGCTTGAGGACCTGCGTGTAATAAACGAATGTGCTCGTGTTTTGCAAGTAGGGTACTAAACATGCCAGTGTTAGATAGCACTATAGGATGAATTTTAGTATAATCAAAGTCGGAATGTTTTAATCTACCACCTACTCTAATTATTCCTGTACTATCCAGGAATGGAGATAAGCCGCAAAGCTTACTTGAGGCTTTAATTGACCTTCCTTTTGACAGATCGTAAATGTCTTCTTTGAAATAGAGATTCTGTACAATTTTTATCAAACTGTAAAGAGCAGTTTGTAGTTCCTGAGACGTCAATGGTCCGAACTGTTTGTGAGTGAGGTTTTGTTGTGTATTGTTTTTGAATCTTAAACAATATGCAGTAATGCGTTGAAGTTTTATAAATGACGAATACCTTTCGATCAAGTCTATGTCATTTGAAGTATTGACTATTAGTGTGGTGAGCTTTCTTTTTTCTTTTATAATGTCGGCGTTCTCTGGTAATTTGTTGAAATCAAATTTGTAATTGTCGCTATTCAAGGGCCATAGCTCGGCTGGCTGAGTAAGCCATTTTGGACCGTGCCACCATATTTTATTGCCCTGTATATCCCTAGGTTCAACTCCTCTTGAAAGAAGATCAGCAGGGTTTTCAGTCGTGTTTACATGATACCAATTCTTCGCATCTGTTAATGTTTGGATTTCAGATATTCTGTTAGAAATAAAAGTTTTCCACTGCGTGCAACTTGAGTGTATCCATGATAAGACGATTGAAGAATCACTCCAATAAAATATTTGATTGAAATTAGTTTTCAGAGCCGTTGCCACTTTGTCGAAAAGTTGTGCAAGAAGCAAAGCAGCACATAGCTCTAATCTAGGGATGGTAGCAGGTTTGAGTGGTGCAACTCTTGTTTTTGAGCATAACAGCTCCGCACGGTGTTTTCCGTACATATCTGTGCTTCGTAAATATATAACAGCACCATATGCCATTTCAGAAGCGTCAGAAAATCCGTGGAGCTGAATTTCCTTGGAACCATGCCATATAACATGTCTTGGTATAGCTATTTGGTTTAGCGTCTGCAATTGTGACTTAAATGTCTGCCATTTGGTATGAAGATCTAAGGGAATCGATTCGTCCCAAGCGAGTTTATATTGCCACAGTTTTTGTAATATTATTTTTGGTATTATGATACATGGGCTTAATAATCCGAGTGGGTCAAAAAGCTGAGCGGTTTCAGAAAGTATTGATCGTTTAGTTATCCTTTGTTTGGTAATGCTTATATGGACGTTGTATTTTAGAACATCGTCAGATGAATGCCATGTTAGTCCTAGAGTTTTAGCGTCTTCGTTAGCGTTAAGTTTTATTATATTAGGACTAAATTCGGTTGTGATTGCTTGAACTATCGTAGAGTTGTTAGATCGCCATTTTCTAAGTTCAAAGCAGCCGCCTTTCAAAATGTTTGAAATTTGCTTGCATAATATAATTGAATCTTCGATGGTATCCGCGCCGGTCAGTAGATCATCCACATAAAAGTCAGAATTTATTTTTTGTGATGCGATTGGATAATCATCTTGAGAGTCATCAGCTAGTTGTTTAATGCATCTGATAGCTAGGAATGATGCTGCTGTTGTACCGTACGTTACAGTGTTAAGTTCGTAGGTTTTCAGTTCTTGCGTAGGGCCCGTTCTCCATAAAATTCTCTGAAAACGTCTTTGTTCAGGAGCTATTAACACTTGTCGATACATTTTAGCGACGTCTGCAGAAATAGCAAAGGCATGCTTCCTAAACCTTAAAAGAATGGAAAATATGGTGTCCTGGATAACTGGACCTACTGGTTGTAAATCATTCAGAGATAACCCTGAAGTGGTAGCTGCTGAAGCATCAAAGACCACTCTTAATTTGGTGGTTTCACTGCTTTCCCTCAAAACGGCGTGGTGTGGCAAATAATAGTATTGCATATTGTCATCATTGTTAGGGTTTACCAAACTCATATGTCCCATGTCCTGGTATTCCTTGAGAAATGAAGAGTATTCTGCATAGAGTTTTGGATTTCTTACTAGTTTTTTCTCTAACGTGTAAAATCGTTTTTCTGCTGTATGTTTGGAATCGCCCAGAAGTGATGTTGGCTTCTTAAATGGTAGTTTAGTTATAAAACGTCCATCGGCATCCCTTGTAGTAGTTTCGATGAAGTGGTTTTCACACATGTTTTCCTTGAAGTATAATCTCTTTTCTGGGTTGACTTCTTCCAGATCCCAAAACTTTGTTAAAGCTTGATCTAGCTCTTTGTTTGATAAAAAGTTGCATGTTGAAAATTTCGTAGTTTCATCCTGGTGTGGCATAGAACCAGAAATGATCCAACCGAGTTGGGTTTTTTGCAGTACTGGCTTGTATCTACCTAGCTTTATTTGGCCTACGCTGAGTAAATTCCAAAAATTATCAGCTCCCAAAAGTATATCTATACGGCTTACTTCATTAAATTTTGGATCTGCTAACACGACATGTTTGGGTATGTTTAAATCATCTTTGTTAAAGGGCATATGGGGCAAATTATCGGTAATATTTGGTAAAACAAGAAAAGAAATCTTAGTACTGAAAGAATTTAATCTTGACAGTATTTTTGTTTGAGTTGTGTATTTTATTTTAGATATCATCTGATTGATGCCTGAGACTGCAAAGTTTATATTTGTTTTGTGTAATTGTAATTTGTCTCTAAGCGCTTCAGTCATAAAATTCGATTGAGACCCGGAATCAAGGAGTGCCCTGCATTCGTGTATATGACCGAATCTGTCTAGAATTTGAATTATGGCAGTAGATAATAAAATTTGAGTTGTACAATCTTTAGATGAAACACTTGAAGATGATCGGAGTTCTTGAGATGGAACATTATTTGATGTGGATGCCTTTTCAATGGTATTTTGCGGACTGTAATGTTTATGTAGTAGAGTGTGGTGACGTTTCCCGCATTTTCGACAAGTTGAGGTAGAGTTACATTTTTTTGCCGAATGGTACTGCCGTAAACAATTACTGCACGCATCAAGTCGTCTTACTTCGTTCCATTTCTCGCTGAGAGGTAAATTAAAAAATTCATTGCAATTATAGATTAGATGACTGCCTTTGCATTTGATACAAGATTGGTTTTCCAATGAAGCATGAGCTTTAATTCGTTGAGTTGTATTGGAAATTTCATTTGACTTACTATTTATTTGCAACCTTTCTAATAAGCGACATTTTGATTTTAAAAATGTTGAAAAGTCTTTGAAATTTGGTACATTATTACCGTGCTTTTCTTCCCATTCGCGCTTTGTGACGTGATCCAGTTTCTCGATTATAATACCGATTATCAACGCGTCCCACTGCTTGACGGGTTGGCCCAAAACTTCTAAAGCACGCATGTGCTTGGTAACATTATCCCAAATTCCGCATAAATTAGCATACGATTCTTTGTTTACTGATGGCAAGTGTAACAGTGCTTTGACATGATTATTTATTAGCAGAGATTTATTTTCGTATCTTTCGAGCAATAATTCCCACGCGGTATTGTAATTATCAGAAGATATTTCTAAGGAATTGACTATCTCGGCGGCTTCTCCCTTTAAAGATAATCGCAAGTAATGAAATTTTTGTATTTTGTTTATAGTATCGTTAGTATGGATTATCGATGTGAATGTGTCACGGAAAAATAGCCACTGGGTGTATGATCCATCAAATGATGGTAGGTTTAGAGTGGGTAATCTTACTTGGTTTGGTTGATTGTCGCGTGAACAACAAGGGTGTATGTTTGATGGATTGTCTGGAGATGTTGATGTTATGCTAGTTATTTTTGACAACATTTGCTTTGCTTTGGCGATAATGTTATAATAATTTGATTCGAACGTTGCGCGTTGGCCTTCGTGTTCATTGCTGTCGGTGGTAGTATCTGACAACTCAATTTTGAGTTGCGCGTCATTGAAATTATCAAGCAATTGCTCCGCCTTGGCAAGTCGATTTTTTAGCTGAACTTCGTCGGGCGCATCGGAATCAAATCCGTCCAAATACGAAGCAAAACGAGTTAATTGACCCTTTATGATCGTGCGAGATTGTATTATAACCTTTAGATCTGTCATAGTGAATGACACTTGACGCAAATAGAAGCTGTATATATTTGATAAATGACCAAAAAGAAGATATACCGGGAATGCGCACTCAGTGTTGGAGTCACAGACGTTCCGCTGTCTTCTCTATGGGGCACCAATTATGATGGGTTGAATTAGCACGTCGCACCCGAAAGTACTTATATCCAGTCGCGCTTCTATTCGGCTCTTCGACGGACCAATGTTGAGGACATCCAAGATCCAAATATTTGTTTTCGCTAGACCCAAATTGAGCCTTTTAAGGTATTTTCTTTATTTGTATATAAACGTCTGTCTACACGTAAAAAAGTTATTTTATTATATCAATACATAGTTACGTACATAAAACATTGTTTGTATGACATTACTATGGTCAACTATTGAACAGTAGTTTCTCCGGAATCGTCGCCACAAAAATCGTTTACACACACACAGACATACATACACACACACACACACACAGACATTTTTTTGTACCTTGGTCAAAAATGTTCAGGGGACCCAAAAAGACCTATTTCCGCTAAAATCTCAAAAAAAAATTTCGGCACTATTACAATACTTTACATACTGCGTATGATAAAGTAAAAAAACTCTGCTCTTATTTTGCAATATTTCGAAACATATATTCGTTCCTTCGACAGACAAATTACTACAACAATCAAAATACCAGTCACAAACAAATATGTATCGTCAAGATAAAAAGTTGCTACTCACAATTGAGTTGTAAAAAGCCATTAGATCAGGGGAGTAGACGTCCATGTGACAAAACACTTATAACAACAACAATTAAATACATGTGTGTGCACGCTCACGTGGTTACATTATGACTAGTTTCGCTTTACACCAAACGGCCAGATGGACTCAAGGTTTACCCAAAAACGAGAAAAATACTGCCAACAGCACTGTACACATGAACAAGGACAAAAACATATCAAAAACAAATAGATGACATTTCATGGATAGACTCCTTTGACTTCTTAGTGCCTAACTCAATAATAAAGGAGTATATGTTACTTAAATTGCCAACGTCGTTCTTGAAATTAACAGTGTTTTGCGTGGTCTTAATATGAAACATTTCAAGAAATAAACGACTATGGTAATTTGGTTCCATATCCAGAATTTTAACATTATCAAAATCAAAACCGTGACCGTGGTCTATGGAGTGGCAGGATAAAGCACATCTAGCTTTCCGTGTATTACAATCACTTTTATGCAGTGAAATACGACTTCTTAGCCACTGAGAGGTACTACCGACATAACGGCCCTCACACTGATTACAGTTAATACAATACACCACGTTTGATTTGTAGAGCAACGGGTCTTGATCCTTAATATGTGTGAAAACTTTTTTAATTTTATGTGGATGATGGAATACTATTTTTTTATTTTCAGGTAAAAAACCCGTGAATATTTTAATCAATTTATTGCTAATGTTTGGGATTGAAGTTAATTTTAAATAGCTAGGTTGAGTCTGTACAAGTTCATCAAAAATACTCCTAGTGAAATTATTGCTAGTGTCAGTTGAAAATAGAAGTTTGTTACCCAATTTGACCGGAAAGCTGTTGTTTATAAACACAGACTTCAACATAGAGAACGCTCTGTTGTGAAATTCGGGGCTACACATTTTTTGAATTCTGTTCTTTATACCCGTAACTGTGTTGATCTTCTGACTGAACGTGTGATTAGAGTAGAAGTTAATGTACCTGTCCGAGTATGTCGGCTTCGTATACCAATCAGTGACCAACGCGCCACACTCCTTACGAATTACCTTACAATCAAGAAAGGGGATGCAGTTATCCGTCTCAGTCTCTACTGTAAACTGGATATGTGGATCAAGGTTGTTAAACATGTCAAGAACGGTCCCGACTCCATCCCGAGGGACACAAGTGATAATATCGTCCACAAATTTAAACATTAAAGGTAGGTCAAAGGGCAACATGGGGATAATAGTATCAAGCACAAAATCCATAACTATAACAGCTAAAATGGGACTTATCGGTGAGCCCATCGGTGTTCCAAATTCTTGCAAGTAAAACTTTTCTTGAAATGAAAAATAAGTATTAGAGAAAACAAACTTTAAAGCTGACAAAAAAGAGTCGATAGTAAAACTGCAATTTATCTTAATAAGGTCCCAGTTATTCCTAACTATTGACATGACTAACTCGAAAGGGATATTGGTGAATAAACTAACTACGTCTAAGGAAATGACTACAAAATTGTTTGGGACGTTTACACTACGAATTCTGTCAACAAATTCAAAAGTATCCCTCACATTGTACAGAGTTCTATGTTGCAGCGAATCACTCAGGACAGAGGCCAGAAAACTAGACAACTGATAGGTAGCCGAACCACACGCAGAAATTATAGGTCTCAACGGGACGTTTTCTTTATGAATTTTAGGAAGGAAATTTTTTTCTTTCTCCCACTGGATCGTGTACCCGATGAACAATTATATATTATATATTATATATTATATATTATATATTATATATTATATATTATATATTATATATTATATATTATATATTATATATTATATATTATATATTATATATTATATATTATATATTATATATTATATATTATATATTATATATTATATATTATATATTATATATTATATATTATATATTATATATTATATATTATATATTATATATTATATATTATATATTATATATTATATATTATATATTATATATTATATATTATATATTATATATTATATATTATATATTATATATTATATATTATATATTATATATTATATATTATATATTATATATTATATATTATATATTATATATTATATATTATATATTATATATTATATATTATATATTATATATTATATATTATATATTATATATTATATATTATATATTATATATTATATATTATATATTATATATTATATATTATATATTATATATTATATATTATATATTATATATTATATATTATATATTATATATTATATATTATATATTATATATTATATATTATATATTATATATTATATATTATATATTATATATTATATATTATATATTATATATTATATATTATATATTATATATTATATATTATATATTATATATTATATATTATATATTATATATTATATATTATATATTATATATTATATATTATATATTATATATTATATATTATATATTATATATTATATATTATATATTATATATTATATATTATATATTATATATTATATATTATATATTATATATTATATATTATATATTATATATTATATATTATATATTATATATTATATATTATATATTATATATTATGTTTAGATGTGTTTCTACTGTTTAGCATTTCTATTTGTTTTGTATCTATTATTTGCTTGTTTTTGTTTCGCGCATGCTCGTGTTCTATCGGCGAGGCTCGAGCCCGCCGTGTTGTCCGCCGCATTGTACGCTTGCAAGCCAAGCGTAACAGTCGATCTCGATAGCATATACAGTCCACTTGCATACATATGTATTTTTGTATCACATTGTACTACTATTGGAAGTTATAATAAATCCACGTGATTTTAAGTAGTGCAAGTTTGATTTGGAACCCAAGAAAAACCACAACATGGTCCATTCGAGCCGTATGTTCAACAACGAGGCCCGGCGTCCGTGAAGAGCATCTACCGGCAACAAGTTTGAAGAAGTGCGTCCATGCACATAACCTATAAGGCGACAATCGTAAGTCCCGTTCCTATTTTATCTTTCCCCTGAATCTTTGGTATTGTTTCTGTTTGCACGAGAATATTTGTTGATTGGTTTTTGGTGTGCAGTTACCGGTTTGCTGCAATTAGGTTGGTTTTCACACTTATTGGTTATATTTTCGGACATTATGGAGTCATTCGCGGTTTTAGAACTTAAACGCCGTCAAGTCAAGGCGCAATTGACGCGTTTTAGTACATTTTTTGATCAAATTACCGAGGAGCACGTTTGCGAGCTTGAAACGCGGTTAGAGCGTATAAAGATTATTTTAGATGAGTTTAATATAATACAGTCACAACTTGAAGGCTGGGATGAAAAAGAACTCGAAAATGATGAGCGAGATAAATTTGAATCTAAATATTTTACTGTGGTATCTCGTGCATGCACATACATAAGTGAGCACAGGGCTGCATCGGTATCGGTCGGCGCAACAAACGCGAGCGCGTCTAATAGCGCTATTAGCGACAGCGGCGGCAACCCTTTGTCGGCAATTTCTCAAACCGAACCGCAGTTGACAAGAAATGTCAAGTTGCCCACTTTAGATTTGCCTAAATTTTATGGAAATTATGAAGATTGGCTTCACTTTTACGATACATTTGGCGCTCTTGTTCATAACGATAGTTGCATTAGTAACATAAATAAATTCTATTATTTGATCAGCTGTTTAAAAGGAGACGCTGCAAAAACTTTAGCGTCTTTGGAAATAACTCAAGATAATTACCAGATCGCATGGGATCTTTTGAAAGAACGGTATCTGAACAAGGAAGTTATTATAAATACGCATGTGAAGGGCATATTAGATTTGCCAAATGTATCGAAAGAATCTCATACTTATTTGCGGCGATTAATAGATAGTTATCAACGACACACACGTGCATTGGCGTCATTGGGAGAGCCGGTCGAGCAGTGGAGTACACTTTTAATTCAAATCATCACTAGAAAACTTGATGAGACAACCAAACTTAAGTGGGAAGAGTACTCAGCTGACAAATTCCAAAAGACTCACCCGGACATAAAGGGATTCATTGGCTTTTTAACGAATCGCTGCAACATTTTAGAGACGATGGACGCTAGTTCCAGGAACTATAGGCAAAACTCAGCCAGGCGAGATGATCGTCTAACGTCTCACTTATCAACAGATAAACGCAAGTGTTATTTTTGTAATAATAATGACCACCTTATATACGGATGTGAAAAATTCAAAGGTTTGGACGTGATGACTAGATACAATGAGGTAAAAAGGTTAAAGCTTTGCATAAGGTGCTTGCGTCCTGACCACTTTGCTAGCAAATGCAACTCAGCTATCAATTGTAAAAAATGCTCTCAACAGCATAATACACTTTTGCACAGATCGAAGGAATATGGAAGGAAGCAAGAAGGCGGTTCTGAAGAACCCATTGTAAAAACAACTGCTCACTCCGTTAAATGTAATGATAACACACTAATATTTTTGGCGACGGCTATTATAAAAATAAAGGACACATATGGTAAATGGCAAGAAGCTAGAGCTTTATTAGACTCCGGATCGCAATCGAATTTCATAACAGAAGAGCTTAGATCTAAGCTAAAGTTGAAAACATACAAGTTGAATATTCCCGTATCTGGGATTAGCCAGGTAACCACGCAAATATCCCTCGGAACCAGTACTCAAATAGGGTCGCGATGCGGAGGATTCACTTCGGATTTATCATTTCTCGTGATTAATCGTATTACCGATGAACTCCCAAATTTCTCGATCGACATTCGCAAATTTGAGGTCCCAAAACATTGCAAACTAGCTGATCCCAATTTTTTTGAACCTCAGAAAATAGATGTATTAATTGGAGCTGGACTTTTTGCTGAGCTTCTGACAACTGGCCAAGTGAAGTTGGGAAATGGCCTGCCAACTTTACAAAACACTTTGTTGGGATGGGTCGTTTCGGGTCCCATGGCCGTTTCGTTTTTGAATTTAAATCGTATAATGGTTCACTGCAACACACGGTCATTTGACATATTGCATAAACAAGTTGAAGATTTTTGGAAAATTGAGGAAGTAAAGGAAAAGCATAATAATTGGTCTAAGGAGGAATTGGATTGCGAGAAAATATTTCAGGAAACAACCGTGAGGGATGATGTCGGTCACTTTGTTGTCAATTTGCCTACACGTGAGAATGTCAACTGTTTGGGAGATTCGTTTGAAGCTGCTCGCACTCGATTTCTTAAATTAGAGAAAAGGTTTAATTCAGATACTGCTTTGCATAAGACTTACATCGACTTCATGAACGAGTACGAGAAATTAGGGCACATGTCAAAAATAGAAGAATCTGATTTGGGTAGCATGAACAAGCAAGAAAACATTTATTATCTGGCTCACCATCCTGTTTTTAAGGAGTCCAGTACAACTACTAAGGTGAGGGTGGTATTCGACGGATCTGCTAAGACATCAACTGGCTTATCTCTTAACGATGTTCTAATGATTGGACCCACAATACAGCAGGACCTATTCTCAATATTGTGTCGTTTTAGACTGCATAGGTATGTGCTGACAGCTGATGTCGCGAAAATGTACCGGCAGGTGTTTGTAAATAATAAGCACCGAGATTTGCAACGTATCGTGTGGAGAACCACGAAGGATCAACCACTACAGCATTATAGACTTAACACTGTAACGTATGGCACCTCATCAGCGTCATTTTTGGCTATACGATCACTGCATCAGGTGGCACATGATATCAGAGAAAATTACCCTGAAATAAGTAAACTAATTCGTAACGATTTCTACGTGGACGATCTACTTACCGGAGTTGACACAATTGAGGAAGCAATTGATGTAAGGGATAAATTGATGCATATTTTTGAACCATATGGCTTTGAGTTGCGACAGTGGTGTTCTAACGAGGACGTTATTTTGAAAGCAGATTCGGAAACAGATAAACACATTGAACATTACATATCAGACAATAAAGAACGAAAAACGTTGGGCATTCTGTGGAACCGACAGTTGGACACATTGGAATATGTGGTTAAGAACAACTTTAAGTATACGAAGAGTACAAAGAGAATCATATTATCGGTTGTAGCACAGATATTTGACCCCCTTGGACTTGTCTCGCCCTCCACAGTTCAGGCCAAACTGATCTTGCAAAAGCTGTGGCAGATTCAAGCGGATTGGGACGAATCTGTTCCGGAAGAGTTGCATGAGAAATGGAGACAATTGTGCGATGGATTTTTGACCCTGAACGATATAAGGATAGAGCGACACATTTTAATACCTGAATATGACGATATACAAATTCACGGATTTTCAGACGCGTCACAGGTTGCGTATGGGGCATGTATATATCTGCGCACTCACAGGGATGGTGTAATAAAAACTAATTTATTGTGCGCAAAATCTCGGGTAGCACCACTTAAGGGAGTAACGTTGCCACGATTAGAATTGTGTGGGGCTCTCCTATTGGCGCAATTACTGGACAAAGTATTAAAATCATTAAGCATTCCGGTAGACAAAGCTGTGCTTTGGTGCGACTCCATGATTGTATTGAGTTGGATTAACGCTGGGGCTGGCAAATGGCAAATGTTTGTGTCTAATAGAGTGGGCCAAATATTGGAGATAGCTAGTGCTAGACAATGGCACTATGTACCATCGGCTGAGAATCCTGCAGATCTAGTATCGCGAGGATGCAGCGCCTCTGAATTGCGTCTTTCAAAAGGTTGGTGGAATGGGCCTGAATGGCTAAAGAAATCGTCCAATGAGTGGCCTAATAGAGACATTGTAATTCCTAAGAATGTCCCAGAAGTAAGGAAGGGAAAATTGAATTTTGCTAATATGATCCAAAGTGATTTCTTCTCGCTTTATTCGTCATTGTCAAGGTTAAAGCGTGTAATAGCTTATTGCTTGCGATTTTGCAGTGTTGCTCGACGACGCGACAGAATTTCGTCAACTGATTTGACTCATGAAGAGTTGGATGACGCTCTTCTAAGATTAGTTAAAATAGCTCAACAAGAATCTTTTCCGGCTGAAATAAGATGTTTGGAAAGCCGTAAAGAATTGCCCAGTGACAGTAATCTACTTTGTTTGAACCCCTTTTTGGATGATGGTATTTTGCGAGTAGGAGGAAGATTGTCGAATTCAAATTATGACTATGACATGAAACACCCTATTGTACTTTCCTCAAAACATAGACTGACTCATCTAATCATACGAGATGAACATTTGCGTCAGCTACATGCTGGACCTCAATGCTTACTAGCCACGATAAGACAACGCTTTTGGATATTGAATGGATTAAATACCGTTAAGGGCGTATTAAGAAGATGCGTAACATGCTTCAAATCCAAACCTCTTGGTATTTCTTATTTGATGGGAAATTTGCCTTTGCACCGTGTTGCTGAGAGTAAGCCGTTTGACATTGTTGGAATTGACTTTGCGGGTCCTTTCAATATAAAGGATGGTAAACTTAGAAACCGCGCTATTGTAAAGACTTATTTGTGTGTGTTCGTGTGCTTTACCACAAAGGCAGTTCATTTAGAAGTCGCCGGTGACTTGACCGCGGATTCATTTTTGAATGCTCTGAAGCGTTTTACGTCTCGCAGAGGGCTATGTGCGCATATTTATTGCGATAATGCTACAAATTTTGTGGGCGCCAAAAATTATTTAAAGGAATTAAATCGTCTTTCCTTTTTAAAGGACTCTAAGTTGATTACATTTTGTACCGAGAATAAAATACAATGGCATTTTATCCCGGCGCGTTCGCCACATTTTGGAGGCCTGTGGGAGGCCGCAGTCAAATCTGCAAAATTTCATTTTACTAGAATATTGGGTAATAACGTTTTGACTTTTGAGGAGTTGACAACTGTTTTCGTGCAGATAGAATCGGTGCTAAATTCTCGACCTCTCACCCCTATGTCTTCCCATCCCGATGATTTCCTAGCACTGACCCCGGGACATTTTTTGATTGGAAAACCCTTAAATGCCTTACCGCAAGAGTGTGTACTGGATATTCCAACCAACCGCTTGAAGAAGTTTCATGTGCTGCAACAAATTTTCCAGCATTTTTGGCAGCGGTGGAGCAAGGAGTATATGAATACTTTACAACAACGATCAAAATGGCGTAGATCGGGACAAATCCCAGTCGCAACGGGGTCGTTGGTGCTGCTAAAAGAAGAAAGCCTGGCGCCCTTATCCTGGAAGATGGGGCGAATCATCGAAATTTTTCCTGGACACGACGGCGTCGTGAGATCAGTCAAGGTGCGCAGCGCGAACGGCATTACTACAAGAGCAGTGACCAAGATTTGTGTTCTACCAATAGACTAAATCGTGGACCAGTTTCTGTGTTAAAAAAGGTAAACCAGTGATCGGAGTGCCGTACCATATATTTTTATCGTTTTTCTTTTCTTTTGCATTTTGTAGTATTTTTTCTATTTTTCAACCTGTTTGCATTATTCTATGTATTCTACTTTGTTATTTATTTTAAAATATTATCTGTGTTGGAAGCCACACTTCCAACGGTGGGGAGTATGTTTAGATGTGTTTCTACTGTTTAGCATTTCTATTTGTTTTGTATCTATTATTTGCTTGTTTTTGTTTCGCGCATGCTCGTGTTCTATCGGCGAGGCTCGAGCCCGCCGTGTTGTCCGCCGCATTGTACGCTTGCAAGCCAAGCGTAACAGTCGATCTCGATAGCATATACAGTCCACTTGCATACATATGTATTTTTGTATCACATTGTACTACTATTGGAAGTTATAATAAATCCACGTGATTTTAAGTAGTGCAAGTTTGATTTGGAACCCAAGAAAAACCAAAACATATTATATATTATATATTATATATTATATATTATATATTATATATTATATATTATATATTATATATTATATATTATATATTATATATTATATATTATATATTATATATTATATATTATATATTATATATTATATATTATATATTATATATTATATATTATATATTATATATTATATATTATATATTATATATTATATATTATATATTATATATTATATATTATATATTATATATTATATATTATATATTATATATTATATATTATATATTATATATTATATATTATATATTATATATTATATATTATATATTATATATTATATATTATATATTATATATTATATATTATATATTATATATTATATATTATATATTATATATTATATATTATATATTATATATTATATATTATATATTATATATTATATATTATATATTATATATTATATATTATATATTATATATTATATATTATATATTATATATTATATATTATATATTATATATTATATATTATATATTATATATTATATATTATATATTATATATTATATATTATATATTATATATTATATATTATATATTATATATTATATATTATATATTATATATTATATATTATATATTATATATTATATATTATATATTATATATTATATATTATATATTATATATTATATATTATATATTATATATTATATATTATATATTATATATTATATATTATATATTATATATTATATATTATATATTATATATTATATATTATATATTATATATTATATATTATATATTATATATTATATATTATATATTATATATTATATATTATATATTATATATTATATATTATATATTATATATTATATATTATATATTATATATTATATATTATATATTATATATTATATATTATATATTATATATTATATATTATATATTATATATTATATATTATATATTATATATTATATATTATATATTATATATTATATATTATATATTATATATTATATATTATATATTATATATTATATATTATATATTATATATTATATATTATATATTATATATTATATATTATATATTATATATTATATATTATATATTATATATTATATATTATATATTATATATTATATATTATATATTATATATTATATATTATATATTATATATTATATATTATATATTATATATTATATATTATATATTATATATTATATATAATTTTTTTCGTTTTCGTTCTTTTCGTTCACACCCAAAAAATATCGTTTTCGTTTTCGTGAACCGAAATGAAATAACGGTTAAAACCGGTTTTTACTATTTTTTTAATAAAAGTATGCCCACATGCTTTTTTTAATTTTTTTTTTATATTTGACAAATAGGTCACTTGTCATAATTTTGATCATAGCTGACAAAAATTACTAACATACAATTTATGCTTTTAAAAACTTAAATGTTAAAAACTTCAATCAACTGCATTTTAAGTGGTGATGGAATTTTTGCTTTTTATAAATATTAAAAATAAAATTTAGAATGAATTGTTTGGGACCGCTTCTGTATTGGAGAGGCACGAATCTGTTTTAGTTTCTTTCATTTATTCCCATTAAATTTAGTTACTTGAAAACCACGCACAAACTGCTATGCAGTTTAGTGGTATGCCAGTGACAGATTTTGTTTTGTTTTTGTTTTTGCTTCATATTTTAAATAATAATATTTGTTTCTTTTGATCTTGCTTTATTTCAATTAACTTTTACTTATTTAAAAATTTTGTGTCATGGTTAACTTTTGGTTATTTGTAAATAAAGTTATTATTATTATTAAAAATAAGAGGAAAAAAATGTAACATATTTATTTTATAGTAAAAATATATATAAATAATTTAGCATTCCAAAATAAATAAAACTTTTGGTGAATTAAACTAAAGATATATTCTAAAGTAAATCACAGGATAATTATTAATTTTAGTATATATGAATATATATTTATATACAAATTAATTGTAACTATTTAATCTAAGAAGAAAGATATCTTCCAATAAATTTTCTTTTAAATACGCCCTTTGACAATTTAAATTATCTTTCAGTGCCGAAAATGCTCGTTCAACACTCACTTGTGTCATAGGTAAACCAATAATTTGTTTTGCAACAGTAAACCGGTTAAAACCGGTAACCGAAATTATTTATTTCGTTTTCATCATGAATGAAAAATAAAAAATTCGTTTTCGTTTCCTTTTTCGTTCTTATGAATTTTTCGGTTAATTTAGTTCTTTCGTTCTCGTTTTCGTTCCGTTCTTAGTCCCTGGTTGTCATTTAAAAAAAAATGTCGATGACGTCATCTGTTAAAAACAATTGAAGGTAAAAAAATTATTTGATACCATAAGGTGTATTTTGATAATTATAAATCCATGTTTTGTTGTACATAATTATTTTCAATAAGTTCTCTATGGCCAAAGTTGATGAAAGCTTTTTGGTATTCTTCCATCTTTTTTAGTATTTCGTAAGGTTTTAATTTGCCTCTTCTGAAAATGCAGGATTATAGTCACCACCTGTGATAGCACGATATTTGCTAGATAGTTGATGTTACACGCATGATATATTATTTTGGTATCAACTTGCTTCTTCATTTTCTGGGCATGATAACTCTTCGGCAATATTTGATACTACGCTGTTGGAAGTATTAACAACGAAAGCAAGACACTGCTTGAAATTTACGGGGATAATCATAACCAATAAATGGCACCATTTCAGCCAGCGCCGCAGTAAGGAAATCTTGCGCCTGGGGCTAAATATCTAACTTGCGCCCCTTTGGGCATTTGCCCAAAAAAAATATCGGCATGGCGTCACGGACGCCGTAACAAAATGTTGCAAGGGTAGTATTAAAGGGTGCCATAGTAGTAATGACTATGGTATAACCTATTTTAAAGCATTTACGTCGTGTGTTATTTGTTATAAATGCCATAGATAAGTGTTTAAGAGACAGAGCCCATATTATTATTTATTACTTACTATTCTAAAATGAGTCATAACAAGCATGAATATAAAAAGGTATATAAATTTCTATCGCTTTTATGGTATGTTTCCACATTTATGTTATTAGCGTTGGTCGTGATCCCCCGGACGGATGCTGGACAAAACGTATCTATATTGATAGTAAGTGAATTTCAAGTAATTTTGCCGCATTTCTATTGTCTGTGTAATTAATAACGTTTGTTAATAATTGTTTGTACATATATTTTATTTAACAATCATTGCCTCTTTTCGTAGAATTTGAGATTGTCTAATTTTCGATTTTGATTACTTATATTAATAATCCTATATGTTGTTAATTTCCCATAAGAATTTCTAGCTAGTATTCATCGAGTAAGACCTAATGTATAATAAACAATTGTCACCTTTCAATAAACACGGTTATAGATTTTTCAATGTTGTTCATTATCTGTGAATTATCGGTTTTAAACATTATCTCTAATAACATGAGTGAATGCTCCGTAATGTTGTCGCGCTTCTATTCTCAATGTACACGACCCAACAATTCTTATAGCAACTTAATAAACGATGCGAGTACATAATTCTCTCAGTGGTCGAGAGATTGTTACCAAAAATACAGGCACAAATTGGACCAAATTGATTATTTTATAATTGTATCAATCGAGCATCCGGTAAAAAGTGTTAACAACAAATGTATAAACAATAAGAAGGCTAAATCAATCTTTTAAAATTTACCGCGTTAACGAGAAACAATGATCAAATATATAAAATATTTGATGTTGCACACTGTTGTATATGGTATGCAACCAAGTATACTTCGATATCTATTCTGTATTCTGACCTGTTTAGAATGCCACTTTTTATGTTATTTGATTTTGTATATAAGTGTGTGCTGGTTTAATAAATGCAGTTATAAAGTAAATAGTCGTATTATTCTTCGAAATACAACAGTGGCGACGAAGTAAAGAAGATTTTGAGAAAATGTCGATTGGTAAAGTAAATGAGTTTCAACTGGGAATAAAGAATTGGTCTACGTATATTGCGCGTTTAGAGCAATATTACATAGCAAACAAAATTAAAGAAGAGGACAAACTTCCAATTCTCCTAACTGTGGTTGGCGATGAAACGTACGAGCTGATGGTAGATTTGTGCGATCCAGAGAAGCCGGAGAAGAGGAATTACGCCGAGCTGGTTAAAACGATCAAACAACATTTGGAACCAGAGCGCTCAATTTACGCCGAAAGGTATAAATTTCGTTTGCGTCGTCAAGAGGGCAGCGAATCAATCTCGCAGTACATCGCGGCATTGAAAAATCTGGCAAAATCATGTGATTTCAAGGGAAACTTAGATGAAAATTTACGGGACCAGTTAGTGTATGGCATACGCAATGAAACAATTAAGCAGCGTCTTTTCACCGAAAAAACGTTGACGCTAACCAAAGCCACCCAATTGTCAGTCAATTTGGAAGCAGCTGAGAAGGATGTCAATTCCATGGACCACGTTCCAGGCATTCACCATATTCAGGGAAGTCAAAATGGAGGGCGGAAGAAGCAAAATTCTCAGGCGGAAGTACAGCGGCAACCGGAAGCACGAGGGACTGGTAGGCGATGAATGGTCGAGACCGCGTGGACGGATCCAGGCAGCACCAAGGAGAAAAATGTCGTTGTTGCGGCCGAACCAACCACCGAAGCGGGGACTGCTATTTTCGCAATGCCAAATGCCATCGTTGCGGTAAGCCCGGACATATAACTCGAGTTTGTAAATTTAAAGATCAATCTAAGAAGAGTAATAATTACGTAAATTGTGAGTCTGATATCGATTTTTTTCCATTAAATGGTAATTTAAATAATTTGCGGACGTGTCCTCCGATCAAAGTTGAAATTATGATTGATAAATTTCCGTTAGTCATGGAAGTTGATACTGGCTCAGAAATTTCCGTAATTTCAGATATTATGTTTAATAAGTATTTTAGTAGAGGGATGTTGTATATGGTATGCAACCAAGTATACTTCGATATCTATTCTGTATTCTGACCTGTTTAGAATACCACTTTTTATGTTATTTGATTTTGTATATAAGTGTGTGCTGGTTTAATAAATGCAGTTATAAAGTAAATAGTCGTATTATTCTTTGAAATACAACACACAGGACTTTATCTACTATACAGCAGTGTCAAAAGCTGATGTGCTGACAATACTGTCAACAGAATCCAAATATCTGTCAAATCCTGGCTAACTAGTTTTAATGCAGTACGAGCGATTTCGATGAAATAGAATTTGCTAATGCAGCTAAACTATTAATTTCACTAAAAAATGTCATAGACATAAATTATTCCAAATTTCGTCTACTTTCATTTCTTGTTTAACTATTTTGACGAAATTACAGAAATGGCGGCTCATTTTCAAAATCGTTGAAAAGTGGTAAGAGTAAACAACCAGTTATTTTGGACCCATTTGAACACAAAACTTTTCAGCTCTAAGTTTGGTAGTGAAATTTGCAAATATGAAGTTTCGTCCCGATACCTTTAGTAGTTTGTCTGGAATCGACACCAAAAAGGAGACACATACAGAAATTTTTTTGTACCTTGGTTAAAAATATTCAGGGGACCCAAAAGGACATATTTCCGTTAACATCTCAAAACTATTTACCTCCAAACTTTTTTCCAAGCAATTACAATAGTTTGTAATACTTACGAATTTTTGTTATATAGATCAACGACGAAATGCAAAATTATTATTATTATTATTATTATTATTATTATTATTATTATTACTATGTATTTACTATTATACTTACTAATATTTAAAATGCGTTTATATTAAGATCAACTACTAAATACTTGTTGCTATATGCATAACCTGTATAGAAAATCAGGCTAACGTGTTTAGAGACCATACAGACCATAGTAGACCAACTTTTGAAGGAACTCGTTCCGGAAACGTATAGCTTGAACGCTAAAGAGAGTCGCAGCGGTACCAATTCTACAAATAGCATAGAGTAAGTAGTATAGTGTATTAAAAGATGGCGCTCTTGAAACCAAACAACATTTTTATGATTTTTTTAACTATTCAACGTCTTTGAAATGAGTTGATAAGAACCGAAGTTTTTTAGAATTAAAGAAATAAAGTTTCACATACAAATTATTTGATTTTAAAATACCTATTCATGATACTTCACACAACCTACCTTTCTAATGCAGTTTCTAAAGTTGGTTCCATATTCCATCTCACTGCAGTTTCTAAACGGTGTTTCTGGACGCTATAAAAGGTTGTTATACTATTTTGTATCACCCAGTATACCTGAAATAAACCAGCTAGCTGTGCAAAAAAGTGCGAAGTAATGGAACCTAATAAGTTCGATTAAATAAAAGCTCAAACAATAATCATAGTTATTTTGGACCCCCCCCTCACTTCTGCGCTGATTTCAGCAGTTGCCCAATGTAAGATGAAGAAATCAATTTGAATTTTTTAATTCTTTCATAAAATCAGTCGGTTGAACTTCATCAGGTCCAGTTATGGTATATTCTAATTGTGCAGATTCAAACCGTTGCCAATGTTCGTAATCTTTGATCCATGGTATAAAGTAGTGATCAAATATCATGCCAATTCTTACTGCTTGTAATTGCGTGTACCCATATGCTTTTTTTTTGAAATACTTAAAAAAAAATTTGGAACATTTTTCATGGTACCTATGTAATAAAAACAACCATCAATTATTAATACATCAATATGAGGTGATGGGTCATGCTGGACCTCTGCGTCAAAACAATTCGTTAAGGCAGAGTTAGCGGTCTTGCAAATAGTGCCATCCCAATGGCACATGGATATAGGCACTGAGGTAATAGGGTAAGATAAAATTTTCGAAGTATTGTAAAGTAGCCAAACTCTAGTGTAGTGAAAAGCGTGACACACAACGTATATTTATTTTAATGTCTAACTATTTACAACAACTTTTTATAACTGCGCTACATTTCCCCCCTCATATTTCTTACTTTCCCCTGAAAGTAATCACGCAGACATGCACTTGCTACATCTTTAGCCTTACGGGGAGGCAAGCGTCGACGGTGTTCTAAACCAATACTTTCATTCTGGTTGGCTTCACTTGTCACCAACCTTTCCTCTGCCACAGTCGCATCGTTGGTTTCTTCCATGGTTATAACTGTTTCATTGTCTGATTGCCTTCGGCTTACATCCCGGTTTGGTCCGGTTAAACATGGACAGTCAGGAGATATGGCCCCAGATGCAGGCACGAAGAACTCACTTCCGTAATTTTGATGCGATATATTTGATGATGTTGCTTGATTGGATGAAACTCCGCTGTTATTTGCCGAACTTTTCCGAGGTCTTCCTGGACGTCTACTGGCTCGTTCTTCAAGTTTGTCCTGATTCGGATGAGGAATCTCAGCGCACGGTTTCAATCGATCTTGATGGACGACCAGGCGTTTGTGTCTCAAAGCACAATGCTGAATACGAAAAGTATTGAGACCCATATCCTTCACTAGCCTATACGGTCCCGTCCATGGCCGACGCAACTTTCGACTCTCGCCCTTACATGGTGTTACCTGATGAAGCCAAACAACATCTTCCACCTTAAACTTCTGTTGGCGGATATTGCGGTCATATTGATCCTCCATTCTTCTATGTGCCGCATTCAGGCATTCTCTAGCTTCGTTGGGGGCCTGGTCTAGTGACGACCGAAGTTTCTTCACATATTCTTCGTGTGACTGTTTCCCAAAGCTATTACTTGGCAGCCCGTAGTGAACATTCAGCGGTAACCTGATCTCGCGACCGAATAATAAGTAGAACGGCGAACGTTTTGTGCTTTCGTGTTGACTTTCCCTATACGCCATCATAACCTGAGGAAGTTTCACATCCCAGTTCTTCTGATGTAGTTTTGCCACTAGCGTCTAGGATGTCTGTCACTACATAATCCCGAACGTTCACGACCGCCGGCGAACAAAATTTAAATGTGGCCGTTGCTATCAGGTGCCATGTTTTGTTGACATCTTTAGAAAAACACATGTATAGCAATTAATTAATCGATAGAACACAAAATCATTTCAATTTATTTAGCAAAAAAACTTGTAATTTGTTGGAAATTCCGAATTAACAGTCTGTTTTCGTATATTATATAATAGTGAATACGATTATGCAAGGTATCCTGCAACTTGTGGACATAAAGCTCAGATAAATAAAGAGACACGGATGGGCGTCGTGAGAAGTAATGTGGAGGTAAGCGACTGTAAACAAAACAATTCTTAGCTTCATGGGCGGCGAGCGTGTTTTAGCCAAGGGGTTTAGAATAACGCAACATTTTTCAATATTTCCAGCAAATAAAGACAAGTTTATGGAATAAACTATGTATATCATCAGTATAATACATAATAATAGTCAAGATATAGGACTACCACAATATATAGATACTAATACACTTATTAAAAATACAACTAAATATTAAAAACATTTTATTTATTTTTTAAATCGAATTTATGGCATGCGTATTTTTGTTAAAATTCAGAAACACATATTTTAGCTTATGATATTGCTGAAGATACGTAAGTTTATCTCTTTCCTTTCCACACAAAATATGCCGTTATTAATAATAGTTTTTGTAAATACTAAATACTATTTAGATTATTATAATTTCTATATTTTTGTTCCAAACTAAATATTGGTTGGTACATGGGTTGGTACTAATATAGATATAGAAAATTTTGTGTTCAAATTTATACTTATTTTGTTACACATATCCAGGCTGAGGCAAGGGGGGGCAGCTATCGGGGCGTATTTTGGTATTATGTTTATTACTCTTTCCCTTATGGTCACTATAGGCTGGTTATTTTCATTTGGAAAGAAACGATCACATCCAAATCGTTTCCAAATAAAAAAAGTGGACACCTATTTTTGGAATTGTTGAATTTTAATGGTTCCTTGCGAGGCCTCAAATTTACAAAGGAAGAACAATTTTTTTTGTTTTTTACTTTATCATACGTAGTATGGTAAAGTATTGTAATCGTGCCGAAAAAAAAAATTGAGATTTTAGCGGAAATAGGTCTTTATGGGTCCCCTGAACAGTTTTGACCAAGGTACAAAAAAATTTCTGTGTGTGTGTGTGTGTGTGTGTGTGTGTGTGTGTGTGTGTGTGTGTGCGTGTGTAAACGATTTTTGTGACGACGATTCCGGAGAAACTACTAAAGGTATCGGGCCGAAAGTGCATATTTAGTAGTGTTATGACCAAACTTAGAGCTGAAAAGCTTTTGGTTCAAAATAGTCCAAAGGAACTAGCGATTAGCATTTTTCAACGATTTTCGTCATTTCTGTAATTTCGTCAAAATAGGTAAATAATAAATTAAAGTAGACGAAATTTTGAACAATTTATGCCTATGACATTTTTTGGTAAAATTTATACTTTAGCTGCAAGAGCAAATTCTATTTGATCGAGATCGGTCGTATCTGCATTGATATGAAAGTACATAGTAGCCAGGATTTTGACAAATATTTTTTTGTGCTGTCACACTCGAAAACGGCTGATTTCATCAGAGGTTGTAGAACCGCTATGGAACGTTCTAGTGCGGCAAATTACAAAATACAAATTGCAAATGAAATAAGATCACCAATTTGATTGTTTGTTGATAATAAATATCAACCCGTCTTTATATCTAATTCTAAAAACGATAGGTAAATTGAGTAGAAAAGTAGGTATAGCGATGACTGTAGTTTTATTTTAGTAGTTTTGTAGTTTCGTCAAAGTGGTACCAACCTAACATTTCCTATACAGAAATATAACGATTTTTACTTTATCATACGCAGTAAGATAAAGTATTGTAATCATGCCGAAAAAAAAAATTGAGATTTCAGCGGAAATAGGTCTTTTTGGGTCCCCTGAATATTTTTGACCAAGGTACAAAAAAATGTCTGTGTGTGTGTGTGTGTGTGTGTGTGTGTGTGTGTGTGTGTGTGTGTGTGTCTGTGTGTATGTCTGTGTGTAAACGATTTTTGTGGCGGCGATTCCGGAGAAACTACTAAAGGTATCGGAACGAAAGTTCATATTTAGAAGTTTTGTTACCAAACTTAGAGCTGAAAAGCTTTTGGTTGAAAGGGGTCCAAAGGAACTGGTAGTTTATTCTAAGCCTTTTTGAAGGATTTTGCAAATGAGCCGCCATTTCTGGAATTTCGACAAAATAGTTAATTAATAAATTAAAGTAGAGGAAATTTTGAATAATTTATGCCTATGACATTTTTTGGTAAAATTAATAGTTTAGCTTCAAGAGCAAATTCTATTTGATCGAGATCGGTCGCATCTGCATTGATATGAAATTACATAGTAGCCAGGATTTTGACAAATATTTTTTTGTGTTGCCACATTCGAAAACAGCTGATCTCATCAGAGGTTGGAGAACCACTATGGAACGTTGCCGCTGTAGTGCGGCAAATTATAAAATACAAATTTCAATCAAATAAGATCACCAATTTGATTGTTTGTTGATAAGAAATATCAACCCGTCTTTATGTATAATTCTAAAAACGATAAATTGCGAAAATTATAAATAAAGTATAGCGATGAGTGTAGTTTTATTTTAGTATGTTGGTAGGGATGTGTCATGAACAAATATAAATCTGTCAGAATTTGAATTACCTTTTTAAGGTGCGTTTTCATTAGTGATAATGGCAGTGGTAGCAGACGCCGTTATAGTATTTCCAATAGAAAATTGCTAGTGACTCATGTTTATGTACATGCAAACTAATATGTGTCATTATCACGATATGTAAGAAATACTATAATTTTCGTATTCTACCACCGCCATTAGCTACCATTACCTACCAATCGGAACGCACCTTTAAACTTGACGTTTCGTCAAACTGGTACCAACCTAGCATTTACAATACAGAAATCATTTATTTTTTTTAAATACGTATTTCTTAAAAAGCTACACAATAAACGTTGATGTCGCTCCTGCCAAAAACTAGATAGCGCGACTCGCTCACATGCGACGGCGACACTCCGCCTTCGGTGACGCGCCGCATCACCGCTCGTCGCACTAATCCGTACTTTCGGCATTTGTGACATAAATAACTTTATTCTAATGACGTAGTGTAGGTAGTGTCAAATGCTGATGTTTTGACACCTACGATTTATCTCAATAGGATAGATTCTCATGCAGGTAAACTATTAATTTTATATATTGTATGATAAAGCCATGTGCCTGGCCACATCACATTTTTTCTAATTGTTCGGAGTTTGCGAAAACTTATGTTAAAGTTCTAGGACTTGTAGAGGATTTTCTAAGGCATAATTTGACCTATTATACATATGGATTTGACGCCCCTACCACCGCACAGTGCCCTGACAACGACTCAAATGAAAAAATGTAAATTTTTCAGAAAATTTACCGTAATAATCATTTCATTATCTTTTTTTTCTCATAGCAATCATTACTATAAGTCTTGGGGAATGTTTATAAACATTTGTCAGTTAATTTATGTTTTCAGTGCACTGTGGGGTGGATTGGGGGGTGTCAAATCCATATGTATAATAGATCAAATTCTTCCTTGGAAAGTCTTGTACAAGTCGTTAAGTAATCTTACGTTTTCCCAAACAATTATTTGAATTTACCAAAAAAGGCTTTCTTCCCATGCATTCCTCATGTAAATTTAAGGCCTCGACAAGCACAGTTAAATCAAAGTTTCAACAAAAAAATACGTGTCCAGTTTTTTTTGGATTAGGAAACAATTTGAGAGAATCGTTACTTTCTATCACCACAAAAATTTTTGCGATGCGGCTTTGTACCACCCGATTATTCTTATAACTACAATAAAAGCAAATTACAATTTTAAGTTATTTATTACTGAATATATAAACATATGTCAATTTAATAAAATACAATTTTACATTTACAATTTTACACAATTTATATACAAACTTAAAAATATAAAAAATCATGGGAAAATGAATTCTTATCTTATCACTAATCACATCACACATTACCACCAATCCTATAATGACCCCAAGCCAATGTTGTAACATCATCCTCATTAATGTATCGTTTGGAATCATGTGCTGAAAGGGCCAATTTATTTTGAAGTAAAGTATAAATGGTATGTTTATATGATCTAAATAATAGCTGTCTAACTCGTAATAACTGTTTGTTGAATAAACATTTACCATAATCATCAAAAGTGATTACATTTTATACTACTGATTTTTTTACGCCCTTAGCTTTCTTTGTAACACTGCCATTGTCAATCCGATTTGCGTACATTTTTGATCGTAAACCAATAAACTCACTCATTATTTTCCCACTGTTCTCATCCTTAATTAAACCTAAAACAGCTTTATTTATCAGGGGTATATTGAAAGTATTATCAGGGCAATAATTAGATGTATCAAATCTGTCGATGTTTTCGAGGACGTCTTGATAAATATCATCAGTGGGGATTGCAACAGTGAAGCTGTCCGTATCCATATAGCACAAACGAACGCGATCTCCGTATTTCGGTTTTAAAAAATCATAAAAGAATTCATACATCAACAATTTTGATAGGTCTAACACTGAAAAACCGACATAGATTGGCTTATCATAACGAACGCTTAATCGCTCCATCTGAATGGCTGAAAAGGTTTCAGTAAAAATAGCGATATTTTTAAAATTTAACTTTGAAATTAAACTACGCGCCCCCAACTTACTCCGCCCGGCTGTGATAATATCCTCCCAATGTGTTATCAAACGTACGTCAACACGCTTATCAACGTTTTCCATGGTCTTATCATAGACCGCAGTATTTATCAACTTAAAAAAATCTTTGTCAAATTCGTTGACAGCTTGTTGACGTAAGTTCGTATTCAGGTCAATGAATTTCTTCAGCCAGGGCGCTTGATTGAATGTAATGACTCGATTAATTTTTCGTACTACAAGACCGTGTGCAATAGCATGTTTCAAATTCCGATAATGAATTATATAATTTGTCTTGTTCTGTAAATTCGGTATTAATCGTATGTCATTAGAGGACTCAGAACGAGGTGGACGAATGTTTTCAGCTAAAAAGGGTAGTTCGTTGTGCAAATCGTGGAGATTTTGTGGATATTCAATGTCAACATCCAAAATATATCCATTATTTGCACAGTCTGAAATACCTTCTATGTCTAAATTTGTTATTTCATCATCGCTCATCCATCGAAACCCATTCAGCGGTAAGTACTGAGACATAGCCCAACCATATAGATTCTTAGCATCCCAGTACATTAGATATTCAGATGGAGCATTAGGATTAAATTCAGACATATACTTATTGTTAGCAGTAGCATGTCTGAGCGAGCATTGAGAAATTCCACCGCGAATACCCTTCTGAAAAAATGTTACCATTTCTATGTCAGTTAACAATTCCAAGTTAACCTCTGTAAATTTTAACATAGCGTCCCAACTTAAACCAGGCGCTGTATAATAGTGAGCTGGATCGAGATCATATGTTTTAAAACATACTTTCCGGAATTTTTCAAATACATCGGCTAAAAGTAAGACATCTGTTGTCAAATAAAGGTCCGAGTAATCTTTCAGATTCTTACACCCAAAAGTTTTCCAAACATTCTGAGCATGGGTGTACTGCTCATCGGTAATATCCTCGCCAGACATTTTATTGAAAAAAACACTCTTAGCAGGTAGAGTGATGTCTTCCAATTTGTCCAGAGAGGACATATACTCATAAGGGAAATATCAGTTTTTCTTCAATAAATTTAATTTCTCCTCCTCCGGTGAGAAGTGTTTTACGTTCATGAAATCTGAATCGAAAAGATTACACGCTAGAGAATCGAGTGAAGACGCCATGAAGCGGAATGAATCCAAAAATCTTAATTCAATGAATTTACTTTCTAATTTCTCCTGATCTAAAGCTGTTTTTGTTGATATCCGATCAACCAAAATTTTCTTCCCAAAACTGATATATTTCTCTTTATTATTAGGTAACACATTAATACCGGTAGCGTCTTCACCTTCAACATCAGCCAACTCTTTAACAAACAGATGACTATCGTAACCGCTTAAATTATGAAAAAATACAGGGATATAACTTGGAATTTTATAATTTAAATTGCAACAAGAGTGTGATGCCCCCCTAAATTTGCCTGAGATATGGCAATGTTCCTTAATTCTAATATCATTATTGTTGAATGTTTTATTACAAATATGACATGTCTCAGCCACTTCAAAGCTGGCCAACTCTTCAGCCGACAGATTAATCATTGGTTTAATAGTTTTTAAATGATTATTATAAATTGATTTGACATCTTCAATAAGATTGGCAATAAAAACTTTCGCGCAATCTTCTCCGGTATAAATTTTAAATTTATTTAATCTGTCGTCGATCGAGCAAACTATTTGATACGCAAAGCTGTAGGGTTCATGTTTTTGAGTCGTGTGGGTAAATGATGAGTTTGGGTTTGCTTCACAAAAATCTATCGGTTTCAACAATGACTCAAAATCAGCGTAAATTACAAATGGTGCAGGTAGGGTATTTTTGTAATTGTTGAATGACAAAATGTTACTTGGGGCATTCACCCCAAAGAAATTTGGTTTTAAAGCTGTGGTTGGTAGGTATGATCGAATTTGAGTGCAATCATGTTCTTGATGTTTATTCAACTGATCAGCTCTACTAAAATTGGTAAGACAACCATCACAAAAATTTAACCGCTTCTGACGATTACTGATTTGACTTGCTATTAGTCGCGACAAACATTTTATCAACACGTAATGACTCTTTCCCTTTTCAAAAAAATGTAACAAATTACAATGTACCTCCCTCTTTTGTTTAGAATAATAAATTGGCCCTTCCACCAAATGCTTCGAACCAACTTTAGTAAGTTCGTATACATTTATACTAAGGTTATTTAATGTTTCAATTATCGGTATATCGCTCAATTTTACGGGAAAATTAATATTTTTCAAATTCAATACCTCGTAGTATTTTGGGTAGCTCTCACATCGGTCGGAATTGGCCGTAGCAGGACTGAGAGCAGCACTTAAACACCATGCGAAGCAGGCCTGGTCCTCGTTTTTGATGTTGATGCATGCCTTCTTATCCCGGATATCCTTAGGGAGCTCGACATACGACGATCCACCAAGCGGCTGATACTGGTTGATGTTAACTTCAAGATGAGAGACGGAGAAGAATGCCCAGCCAGATTCACGTTCTTGGAATTCCTCACTGCGCACAATAATATCCCGAACCATATCACCATATATGACCTCCAAATCACTAGCTGGAGCCACGACTTGAAATTTTGGGGTGAAATTCTTCATTGATACTTGAACATCTTCATCACAATTTTCAGCACTAGCACTTGCTTTAACAAAAACGGCGAAGAGCACAATTTGGACTTTCACTAATGCAGTGTAAATCATATGGTCACGTATAAGTGGTATAGCTTTTCCTTGACATCTATCAAGAAATTGGGGTATGTCATCATTGGAAAGGGCTCCTGTAATCTTATAACTAGCAACCCTGTTTTTGTAGCAGGATGCTAGCATTTCAACATTGTCTGCGATCTGTTGATTATGCGTGCTCAGATGTTGTCTCAGAGCAAGTGTAGATGTGAAAACATCACCACAAATCTCACATAGTGAAGAATCCCCACCTGAAACTTTCTTGCTTCTTCGTGAAGAGGTTGCTGGATCCGTCATTGGTTGGTTATGCCTCTTCAGATGACGTACCAGTGAAATTCTGTGTTTGAAAACTTCACCACAAACTTCACACAGTGATGAATCCACATTTGATATCGTTGTTGGTGATGATGCTGATGTTGATGTTGCTGCTCTCTCACTACTTCTAGTGGGTGATGGCGTTCTCAATCCAGCCCCATCCCTGATGACGTTGATGGTTGATTAAACAACTCATTGTTTAAACCTGACGACGTTCTAAATCTAGTTCTAAGTCTCTCACACAGACTGTCAGATTTTGGTTGATGATTATTGAACTCTTGAGGTCGTGATGCGATGTTAGCAGCGGTGGCCGATTGCGAAATTGTTAGAATTTCTCTTGATGTTCCAGGTCTAGGAAAAAATTAAAAATATTGATTATATAATCAAAACATACTACACAGTATTTCTTACCTAGATGATTGCAGATTATCTAGCCCATCTGACGGCGTTGTCATTCTTTTAAGTCCAATCCCTTCTTGAGAACGTGATCTGATGTTAGCAGAGGTTGATGATTGCGAAATTGCTGGAATTTCTCTTGACGTTCCAGGTCTAGGAAAAATAAAAATATTGAACATATAATAAAACATGAGTAAAACATAGTACACAGTATTTCTTACCTAGATGATTGCAGGTTACCCAACCCTCGTGGTTGTGATGTGATGTCAGCTGCCTTTGAAGATTGTGAAATTATGTGGATTTTAAGCGATGCCCCATGTGTATGCTTCATGTGTTTACTTAGACTATCACGGCGTGTAAACTTGCTACCACACAATTGACAATCATACGTTCTATCTTTGGTATGAACTATCGAAGTATGACGTGACAAGGCATATTTTTGCGCGAAACGCTTATCACAGATGTTACAGATGAACATTTTACAAACTCTACTAACACACTGAGTGCTGTATGATTGTGTACTGGAGCTTATATAGAAACAATCTAATGGGTTTACTTTCAAACGATAAGTACTTAACTATGGTGTGCTAATTAGTAAGTAGATTTAGATGTGGATAACGACACCGTTTGGAAACATTATACTCGAATTTAACTACCAGTGATTAACGCGGGGAATAATGCGATGATTGGTTTTACCGATTAGCAACATTTCTATTTAATTACATAGCAGCATATTTAAATTAACTACTATGGACTGATTTAGTTCATCTATTCCATAATATATTATTCAGATTAAAATCTGCTTAACGCTTAGTAAACTATAATTAAGTGGTGTTATGATTGGTTTTAACGATTAGCGGCATTTTTGTTTTAATTACGTTTCACAACCATTTAACAATATGGATTATCCGAGAATCCCTAAGTATTCATATCGTACGCATGGGATCACTTTACATACATTGTACTGTTGATGAATAAAAAATTATTTAAATTCTATATTTTAATCACTGTCAATATACGAGCAAATAAAAAGCAGCTAGTACTAACTTAAATTAACTGCTATGGATTGATTTAGACTTTTTTTGTGAACCGTTTCATCATTTTTCACGCTTTTTTAACGTATTTTTTCTCTGATTGTTGTTAACCGACAAACATTCGAATACAGTGAAACTCTCCTTGCTATTAGCACCAATAAGCGGATAAGCGGAATAATAAGTTGAATAAGCGGACAGCTCTCATAACTAGAAAAATTTTCTAAAATCTAATTTACCCATACGATAAGCTGATGAAAAGCTCGTTTAAACAGACGTGAATCTCTAATAAATGAACAAAAATATTCAGTAAATGGTCTAAACAAGATGAAAATCTTCCTTACGCGGACGTAAAACTATAATAAACGGACAAAAGTAAGTCTAATTAAAAACTGTGTTCACCCATTCAATGTGTTGCATTTTTTTTATAAGGCAAATAAAAGTACTTAAAACACTCGTAGGGTTTAAACTATGAAGTATGTAGCAAATACCATATTTGCAGGCAAAACAAGTATACAGACTTACGAAACTTCTTTTTTTGTGAGACATCTGTTGTTCATCAAATCAAATCATTCTTGATGTAATTTTTAATTTCGCGTGTTTGGTGAAACAACTTTCGTGTTTAGAGAAACAAGTTTCATGTTTGGCGAAACGACTTTCCTGTTTGGAGAAACAGCTTTCGTGTTTAGAGGAACATCTTTCGTGTTTAGAGAAACAGCTTATGTGTTTGGAGAAACACCTTTCATGTTTGGAGAAACACCTTTCGTGTTTGACGAAACACCTTTCGTGTTTGGAGAAACAGCTTTCTTGTTTGGAGAAACATCTTTCGTGTTTGGAGAAACGACTTCCGTGTTTGGAGAAACAGCTTTCGTGTTTGGAGTTGGAGAAACTTTGGGTATTGGGTTTGTATTTTGGATTCTGTGTTGGGTTTTGACTGGTTAGGTTGGTTGGGTTTTGATTTTGGGTTTTAACTAGGTTTGATTTTTAAGTTTGGAGTTGGGTTTGGATTTTGGGCGGACTGAGTTGGGATTTGATTTTTGGGTTTTTTGATTAGTTTGCGGTGTTTGCGGTGTTGGCGGTGTCAAGCGGTGTTAGCGGTGTCAAGCGGTGTGAGCCAGACCCGGCGTTAACATACTACTAATTTTAACTTGACATTGTTGTTTTATATTCAGGGCTTGCTGAGTTTGCCGCTGACTGAAATACCAATATTTGTTCTAATAACTTTAGCTTTGATGTAAAAGACGACGATATGAAATTTGATGAGATGCACTGTCTAATAAGACACGACATGTACTTTATTGTTGATGTCAAATGCATTTACGAACACTGTTGATAAAAGACCTTTGGATGTTTTAATGCAATTGGAGCTTAGAGAAACGCTTTTATCGATTTGCCATTCATAATGTAAAAGAGAATTATGTTTACGGTTGCATTGCTTGCAATTTCCAAATTTACATTGAGCATTAAAATGACCTGGGCTTAAACAATTATTACACAATTTAGCTTGCTTAACATGTTTTTGCCGTTCTTCGACACTCATTTGCAAGAAATTCTGGACAATTATATGCAAAATGAGATTCTTTGCAAAGAGAGCACTTTAAACTGGTTGAAAAAAAAAGAATTAATTTTTTATTTTCTTGTGGTTTGCTATTATGACCTTCCTATGTTTCTAATAAATTTGCTTATTGTTTTAAAAATGTTTCAAAATCAACTAAAGTACGAAATTGATCATTGTTTTTTCATTCTTCCCATTCACGGCAAATTTTCTTATCCAATTTTTGCAATATTATATAAATTGTTAATGTACCCCAATGCTGTGTAGGTTGCTTTAAAATGCTTAACGCCCTAATGTGCTTTGATAATGTATCAATTAATGATCTTAGTTCGGTTGCAGGTTCTTTTATTATATTGTGTCTATTAAAAATTGCCTTTATGTGATTATTAACTAATAACTGCTTGCTATCATAGTGTTCACAAAGCAGATCCCATGCAAGATCATAATTTGATTCAGTAAATTCGATTGAATAAATGACTTGCAGAGCACTTCCCTTTAGTGAAGCACGTAAATAATAAAATTTTTGTATTTGGCCAATTCCTCGATTTTTGTTAATGAGTGAATCAAAAGTATCACGATACTCTAACCAGTAATTATAATTACCATCAAAATTTGGCAAGGATATTTGAGGAAGTTTAACGTTATTTAAATTGTTTGGTGCTGATACTGTGTTGCTTGTACTATCGATGGCAGAACATTTGCTTTCTCTATGTTTTGCTAACAAAAGCTTTGCAACTGCTAGTGTTTGGCAATAAATGTCCTCCAATTCTGTCCTCTCTAATATTAGCTGTTCTAAAGAATCACGTAATACTTCTATTTGACTTTGAATGGTTTCAAACTCATCAAACATTTGCCCAAATTTCTCTAATCCTATGTTTAGCTCTTCTACAGAAGTGCTTGTAGCTTGTGCATCAACCTCCTTTTGCTTAAAAGATAGAACATGTTTTCTAAAAATTGTTAGTTTGGCGTTTATTGACCCACGACGTTTTATCATTGATACCCATGTTAATATAAATTCTTGCACAGTATTGAAAATATTTTGAACTTACGTATAACTGACGTATTTGCTGTCAACTTGACAAATATTGATGACTTGCTTGCAACGAACTGAAAATGACTTGTACTGGCTGCAATGGGTTCCAGTGTTGAGTGTCTGTCCTAATACTGCTGAAGTGGTTGCAATGGGTTCCAGTGTTGAGCCTTTGTCCAACTGATGATGATTCCAAATAGTCTATGACTGCGTTTACATCGGGCGCTTGCATCCGATCGAATATGGATCGACTTGAACTTAAAAACGTCATGTCTTATCAAATCGACATTAAAAATCGTTAATATCGAAGGGTAAAGGCTTGTCAGTACATCAGCTGATATGTGTCACATTTTGAGCGTGTCTAAGGCTCTCCAAACGAAAATAAATTTCAATCCGATCCAATTCGATCGGATGCTAGCGCTCGATGTAAACGCACTCTATGGCAAATAGTTCCTCTTGCAATCCTCAATTCCGAGAGTAAGGTTGGTAAGTTCTTCACCCTTGGATTCCAGTTCCATAAGATATCCGGCTCGACGGACCATGTTCTTACATATGAAAATATGTAATTGTAATGAACAACTTAGTTTTATTTTTAGAAAAGGGAGTCAATGACGCACGTCTACATACGTTGATAGATGTATCTTGAAATATTAAATGAATTGCTTAAACAACAGTCAATAAAAAATGTGGTAACTAAGTAACTAAACCATTCTACTACAATTTTTAGCCATAGGCCAACTGTAATCTTATATTCTTAACAGTACTTCCAAACTGAAGGCATTAATGAGTTGATCGAAGGTAATAATAAACGCTTGCAATTCTTTGATGTTCTTCTGAATGTTATGTGGGTTAAGTCTGCTGAAACATCTTATCGTAGTCCTAATTCCCGATAAAGTTGACTTATTATTGTAGTTCTTACATCGTGGTTTCGAGCCCACCGTTGACGTGCCGAAATTGAATTTGTGAAGTGTATAACTCCTGTGGGTCTTCTAGGAGCATCTGCATTTATAGTTTGCTCTAATACTAGGTTAATAGGTTGTCTTGAAAGCGGCTTTGTGGTCCTTTTGATGCCAAAGCAACCTTGCTTGAATCCTTCATATAAATTAGGATGCGTTTCAGCAACTTTTAGCAAATTATCATAATACTTTACAGTTCGTCGAGCATAGTTTTGTTGATTACATATAAAAAATAAATTTGTAATTTCAGGCAATATTGATTTAAAAAGTTCGAAATCTCCAGTACGAATGCTTCGTGATAGGTTCAAGTAATGATGAATAAGATTAATATAAATCAAATAAAATTGTGGAGTTTTACCAAAATCACAATAACTTTGTTGTTTGTGAATATCGTAATCCTTCATCATTTCCTTTAAGTTCTTCATTTTCTATGTGAAATGATGATATTTTACTGTCATGTAGTCTTTTGACTTCCTGTATCATATCATCCGTTAATTGTATATTATTAATTTGTAGAAATGTTCTAAAATGTAATATTTCCCATCCTAATGCTACCAAAGCATGTAATCTTTTGCAACGGTTAAAATGTTTTCCGTCAAGAAATCCGTTTACAGAACCATTTGCCAGCAAATTACTATCAACCATTACATTTGTTAAGTCACAGTTACTTATCACTCTGCCGACTGCTTTAAAATAACCGATCATTATGTGAAATGGTCCTAAATGAATGAATAAGTTATCAAATCTAGGTATTTCCGTTGCTTGTATTTGAAAGGCTATTTTTGCTATTACGAGATCGTATGTAACTTGAATGTTTGGTTGATGTAAAGCTTCAGCTATTTTTTTACTTTGATCCATAATTTCCAGCTCTACAGATGTACTAGTTGGTGATGCATTGATTGGAGTTAAATAAGAAATATGCTGTTGCGAACTATCATTATCATAAATCCGGCTATTTAAACCAATCATAGGAACATCAGGTAAGTTCTAAGCATAACTTAACATCCATACATTATCGATTTCAGTGTACAATTGCGAGTTTGCAGAGTGTAAATTTTCTATTTCATCAACCGTTGATTCCAGTTCACTCGTCATTTTTGGTTTTTAGGATACGGAATTTCTTCTGAAGATATGGCCTCAAAAGTTATTTTTTTTCCTTTTTTTTATTTGGAACCGGTGCTTCGGATATTTCAGATTCTTCGGTCGTATTAAGCTCGATGTTCTGGTAAATAATTTCTACCGTGTCGTGTAAAGTATCCTTTCCACTAGTAGTTTCCACATATCGGTCAAAATTATCATATGCCGCACCAGTAAAAAGTATATGTTGTTTCTGGTTCTAGTTCTTCAACGCCTTGATAACTTATACAGTGCCCATATCTACTAATAATGTCAATAATTTTTCTACTGCTTGTGACGCTCTTAAAAGTCATACCTAACATGATGTGCTTTGACGTCTTCAGTTTACCATGATGTACTCCATTAATGATATCTTGACAATAAGAACGAACTTGACGAACACATTTTAAGCTATTTATCCGTGTTTAATTACATCCACAAAGAAGAGTAAAATAAAAGTCTATAAATTCTTGCGGTAATCAGTGGCGGCCCGTGGTACATTTTGATGGTAGAGCCACACAACATGAAAAATATGCCTTGTTTTTATGAAATAAAGAAATTTCTTGTTAACCCTCCTGCCGCGGGCAAGTTTTCAATTTTTCTGCAGAAAAGCGTGGGAAATCGCGGGACATCGTGAACGGGGAAATCGCGTTCCCCGCGGCTGGAGGGTTAAGGTTTATAATTTCAAACAGTTTTATCAGTTACTTTTTGCGATATATAAACTCCATTCGATGTTCTTCTTTATTTGAAAATAACTCAATCACATGCTTATTGAAATCTTCAATATTACCGAGAAAAGCTTTTTCAGAGGACAACATTCCAAGCGCACTAAGCCTTTCTTCAATCATCGTATTCCTTAAAAATGTCTTAACTCTTTTTAACATAGAAAAACACCGCTCAGCTTCAGACGTTGACATAGGTATTGTCACTAAGATTTTTAAGTTTTAGAGTTTTTAGAAAAGTATTACCCATCTTGTAAAATAAGTGATAAAATTGAAACAGCTCCAGCAGAAACACCCTGCAATTCTTCTCGTTCGTAAAGTACTTGCAGTTCCGTTTTCAATCTATTTCTTTCCAAAGAAGGATAAAAACTAAGTATTTCACTAAGAAAATTATCAGAAAATTGCTTGCGATATTCAGTAAAATTTTCCACCGTGAATAAATTAGCAGCTACTAAATGTCTCGTTAAACTAAATCTCGTTCTTATTTGCTGGACAATAGAATCACAAATTTCCAACGCTTCTCTTTTCGTATTTTCAAAAGCTACTGTACGTTGTCTTTTTCGGGATGGTGGTCCGTCTTCTGAGAATTCCAATTTAAATTCAGCAATAATTTCATCTATTTTATCACGTATTTTCTGTATTTGCAACTTTTGCAAATCGTGCTTAACCCTAACCGCGTCAGTGTTTTTCTTTTGTAGTTGTTTAAAAATTATCTCCACATGGGGCATTATTTTATGGAAAATTGTTAACCAAAATACACAATCCTTGTCCTTTAGTCTAAGTTTATAGGCACCCGCTTGTTCTATCGTCGACGCCAACTTAATATTTTCGTCATTTTCCATTACATTTATTAACTCTTTTCTATACTCAAAAACGGTGTTAACCCCTCGCGAATGAAAATTCCATCTCGTTTGTAACGAACGGAGTAAGAGTCTCTGAACAATTTCGTCCTGAACACTCGTTCTTTGTCGAGACGTAGAAAAAAATGAATAAATCCCGGACAAGTGTGCGAAAAATATTTTAGCTGATCGATTAATTTTGCACTTTTTCCTCAATAGTACATGTTAGAAAGGGCTTATTCAGTAATGAACTAATTAGATTCAATGTGTATGACGCGGAGCGGAACTTTTTGTGTCAGATTTAACCGATATGAGACGCGAAATACGAGTAGCACATGCACGCCGACTCGATTGAGCCAACTCGAGTTTGGCTGCAAATGCACATACAGAACGCGACGTCACTAGACCCCCACCAACCCGCGCACCGCCCCGCGAAGGCCCTAGTTCTAAGGAACTGCGGAGCCAGAAATAACTTGGCTCTGATGGTGCTGGCGCGGCGGTATAATAGCACGGTTGACCGCATTGTGTTGGGGAGTGAAATGCGTTGCGATGTTTCACTACTCCTTAAACCTACGCAGGCATTGTTTAACATTTAAAATGGAAAAAAACGGTTTTTAGAATTAATTACAAATTCTTGCTGAGGTTGAAACTACAGGTAGTGGCATGGCTCCTTGGCTCTATATAACGAGCCGCCCCTGGCGGTAATGATACTTCACCTGATAGTAAATGCTGCGCTGAAATATTTGTAACTGGTATTTTTTTCTTTTCTATTTGCAGTATTGATCGTCCTAAAACTAATGCAGCTTTTAGTAAATATTTTCGGATTGTACATTTTCAAGTATCGTCTATTGGCTTTAGGTGATTTAATACCTTTAAATTTAATACCTTTAAAATATATTTTCATTATTTTTTCTTCTAGATGGTGTGCTGTAAAAGTAGCATTCATTTTAATTGAATTTACATTAAAGATTTTCTCCAATGAATCAGTATATAGTGCATGTAAATAACCAAAAATTAACAACGCTGCTTCTTGATTATATCTTCCATTATGATGGTACTTATATTACATATTAAAAACTATTTAGTGGTACTCTCGATAATGATGCCAAACACTTTTACTGGATAGTTTTGTAGAGGAAGATATTTTATTATTAAAATTTACTCTACATTCGGTATGATAATGTATTTTTCGTCTGATAATGTATTTTTTGTCTGTTTTTGTCTGTTTTTTGTTTTTGAATGGTTTTTTAGTACTTGCAGATTCGGAAGTAAATAATTTTTTTATGAGTCCTATGAACGACTAATAAGTGATAACCACTGTCCGTAAGTTCACTTGGTAAAATAATATCTTTATATTTGAGGTTATGTTGACTAGAAGTTTCAAAATTGTTTGACATTATTTCAACGTCTCCTGACAAAACAATGTGATTTTCCCACTATTTTTTTACAAAACACACAAGTATTAGTATCCATGAAACTGTAAAAAACTGCACAAAAACAGTAAAACGACTACCAATGGTTGACTCAAGACATCTGATGCGCGGCAAAAGATCGCAATTGACCTAACTCACTATCTCACTCGCACCCGCTTGAACGTGTATTGCCTCAGGGCTCGCATTTACAACTGCCCTTAAACTTTATCTGGCAAGATATTAGAACCAGGCCTGTGGACTCGGAGTCGGACTTCAGATAAATTTCAGAGGAATCGGAGTCGGAGTCGGAAAAAATGTACCGACTTTGACTCCGAGTCCATGTGTAATTACTGTAGAAAAAAACATGCGAGATGGACGTTGCCTCAGCAGGCAACAAACAAACATAATAATAATAATAATAATAATAAACTTTATTGGAACTCATAGGAGAATAAAATGCCTCTTTTCACAAGCGTCAGGATGTAAATGGAATATTTAAAAAGTTTTGAGAACATGTAAAAGAACTTACTCATATAAAAAAGATTATTAAGATTCTGGTCCATGTTTAAAAGAAAATTGTATATAGATATATTAAGAAATAAAAACCTCTTAAGCTTTGCAAGATATTTATTTGCTCTGGTACCGGTTTCGACTTACATCATCAGCCAGAATCTGCACAGGACAAAACGACATAAAATAGATAGAACACAATACAAAAAGAATAATATTAATTAACTCACAGTCTAAATTAGTGAAAAATCAGCATACATTGCAGCTACGATATCTCTGGCACGTGGCTAACGGAAAATAAGACGTGGAAAAATCAGACAAATGAACACGTGCTACCCCGTTCACGGCTGTAGTTACATAGAACGTGGTGGTATAAATTTTCCGGCGAGATCGGGAAAAGAGTAGGGGCGTTCGTTCGGCAACAGTAATAAAATTAAAATACCAGATAGCATCGTAAATAGATTTTGAATTCTCCATTAAAATAGAGCGTAGTTAAAAACAGGGGGGCAATTAAACTATGAAAAAGCCAACAATAGCAAAAAACATAAATACAATATACAGAAATGTAAAAATGCACCACAGAAGTAGAGTATCCTTCAATGAGTATCCACAAACAAATATTCAATGAGCATCGTCAAAATATAAAAACGAAAACATCAATAAACATAAAAACATGAGCGAAAAACTACAGAAAACCAGCGGCAAGCACCAGGAGGGCAATGCGGAAATGGAAAAAGGCAAAAAATAAAACAACAGTATTCAAAAACTCAAAAGAGCGGGAACAAGCAAAAAACTCAGATCAACAACCAGACAGAAGATAAAAGGGTGAAGCCCAACATTTTTTAAAAAAGTGAAAGGTTTAAAAAATTTGAAAATTAAAGATATGTAAATAAAGGTTTATACAAAAAGTCTGTCTGGGTGTTGATGAGGAGATGAGGGGACTTCTTGTGCCGCTCTATTTCAAGCTGCTCCAAAAGGTCCAACCTATATCCCTTCTGACATTTCTGAATCAACTTAACATTATTAAAATCAAACTTATGGCCAGTATCAATTATGTGTTTGTAAACATTGGAGGTTTGTTGACATTTGTGCTCGCTGAGACGTGTCGCCAGCTTCCTGCCCGTTTGACCGATATAAATAGCGTTACAATTATGACAGTTTAACGAATAAACACCACTCTCTTGCAATATGGACTTAGGCACTTGGCGATGCTTTGATAGAATATGAAGGATCTGGGTGTTAGTTTTGAAAGCGGGAACATATAGGGCATTATAGGGTCTCAGGATTTTTGGGAGTATTTGCAATAGTTTGCAATTAGCTTCCTTATGTTAGCAATGCCCGTATTATAGGTATATAATACAATATCTTATCATTAGATAACTAAAACTTGCTTGTGACAGTAGTATTTGCAATAGTTTGCAATTAGCTTGCTTATGTTAGCAATGCTCGTATTATAGGTATATAATACAATATCTTATCTTTAGATAAGAAAAACTTGCTTGTGACAGCAGTATTTGCAATGGTTTGCAATTGGCTTGCTTATGTTAGCAATGCCCGTATTATAGGTATATAATACAATATCTTATCATTAGATAAGAAAAACTTGCTTGTGACAGCAGTATTTGCAATAGTTTGCAATTAGCTTGCTTATGTTAGCAATGCTCGTATTATAGGTATATAATACAATATCTTATCTTTAGATAAGAAAAACTTGCTTGTGACAGCAGTATTTGCAATGGTTTGCAATTAGCTTGCTTATGTTAGCAATGCCCGTATTATAGGTATATAATACAATATCTTATCCTTAGATAAGAAGAACTTGCTTGTGACAGCATAGTTGGCAATTACCTTGCTTGTGATAGCAATATTATAAGGTATGTATATAATATAATAAATTATCATTAGATAATAAAAACTTGCTGGTGACAGCATAGTTGGTAATTAGCTTGCTTGGGAGAGCAATATTATATATGTATATAATATAACATATTATCGTAGATAATATAAACCTGCTTGTGACAGCATGGTGTGCACTTAGCTTGCATGTGATAGCAATGCTCATAATATATAGGTATTTACATATATATTGTATAACTAACATATTATCGTAGACAATAATATAAACTTGCTTGTGACAGCATAGTTGACATATATATAGCTTACTTGTGATATCAATGCTCATAATTAATATTCATATATATATTGAATAATAGATTATCATTAGATATTATAAACCTGCTTGTGACAGCATGGACTGCTTTTGTATATATCATAATATAGGGCTGTGTTTGTGAACACAGACGTCCAATAAAGTAGCCATAATATGCTTATGACAGCATAGTTTGCAAATAGCTTGCTTGTGATAGTAATGCTCATCATATATTTACGTACAATGTATAACCGAATAGAAAAAGGGACAAGAATATATAACATATCTTTGATGTAAAGTTAAGAATAAAATATAATACGTTATCATTATAATAGAAGCTTGCTTGTGACAGCATACTTGGGAATTAGCTTGTTTGCTCATATCATACGAGTATATGTTATGATATTATTTACATATAACAAAAATACTCACGTTTTTTTAAAACGCATTTGTTTGCATGAATAATACAATCCGCTAATATAATTGTCTTCCAAACAAAGGAGGAGCTATATATGGAAGAAGAAATATTGTCGCAGGTAGTAATGGCGCCTACTAGTAGGTGTCAGTTACCGCGGGCTCAAAGCTAAATCCAGTAGCTACTGCTGGAATCTCGTGAGTTCATATCAAATGCGACAATAGATGACAATCTAATTTGACTCAAAGTGGAGACAGCTCTGTTCAGCTATATGTAGAGTGTTAACAGCAAGGTTGCACAAGGAGAGGGTGTAGAATCCACTCAACGATTTATAAAGAATGTTGCAACTGTAACGCTGTTTATATTGGTCAAACTGGCCGTAAACTTTCTAAGAGAATTGCAGAACATAAAAACAAAACTAATTCCAACATTTCTCAACATCGAATTCAAACTGGCCATGTTATTGATTTTAAAAACATTAAGCTTCTTCATAATTGTCAAAAGGGCCAAAAGTTGGATTTTCTTGAGTTACTTGAAATTGAAAAACACAAAAACGCACCTGGCATTCATTTAATTAATGATCAAATTAATTCATTTGCTAAACCTTTGTTTACTTATGCCATTTAACAAAACCTTTTACACTTTGCAACCTTGTTACTACTATTTTTATTTTGTTGTCTGGGTCAATCATTGATTTTCTTGTCTGTTTATTGTTATTGTTTTGTTGCGGGTCTTCTTATGAAAAGGCCAATTTACGGATTGATCATTTATTGTCCATAAGTCGGTACATCTGATTCCTTATTTTAGTGATTGATGATGATGGTGATTAACTTATCTACTTAATACTTGAATTATAACTGAGTTTCCTAACTATTAGATACTGAATTCCAGAGTTTTGCCCCCCTCCTGATGGGATGAGGTGACCAGTTCCAGCCAATAGGAAAGTACCACGAGACCGTTGGAAACACGGTATTACACATAAAACGAATATAGCAAGATCAGCGGTTTTAACTGGCACATTTCTTGTTAACACTATTCTGAAATTCAGCATTACTCGAATGCATGATGTCATGTTTTAAAGACAAAGAACTTAACCAGAGATTATCCTAATACTAACTAATACAGGGTGTAAAGCCTCGCTTTACAACATCTCCCCCCCTAGACTTGAAAATTGTATCGAGGATTGGTACAATTTTCAACGGAACTACTCTTTTCCAGTTCTGATTCTTTAAATTCTAACTCTAACTGTTTGCCTTCTGAATCAGGAGCTATTGCGGAATCCTCCCTACTGTCTGGATTTTTCCTGATCTTTAAATAAATAAAATAGACAATAATCGATGATACTGAACAGAACAAGATAAAATAGAAAAACATATCATGTGTACTAACGTCAGAATTATAATATGATTTACTTTGATAGTCTTTTAGAACCTCTAGCTTTTTACTCAATGCTTCCAATTGTTCGTCGTTGCTATTGACTATTATAGACGATGGAATTGCTGGGATAGACCCTTGATCAAATTTAAATGATGGAAAAGTTATGTTTTGTCTTCTCACTAATGGTGGAAGATAAATAATTGAAATTTCGCTTTTGAATTCATTGTGAGGAGCTAACGTGACGAACTTAGTACTCGCAGAACAATTACTACTAATATACAACATGCCTGTACCATTAAGTAGAAGGGTGATTTGCTTGTTATCGGGTTTGCAATGTATTTCAAGATACTCCAAAACAGAGGATACGTATACCCATGAGTTTGGTTGAGCTAGCTGAATAAAGATTGAATTTGTAATATTTACAAGCCTATTATTGCAAGTTTCTGACTGTTCTGTCTTCAACACTAATCGATTAATTTCGCAATCATTCTGTACATTGGAAAAATAAATTGACTTAAATTGTTCTGAAATGTACATTTTTGAAACATAATGACAGCGAGATAACCCCAGTTCATTCATGTAGAAGTAATGTTGCTTTTCTTTGTCAATGATTATATACGGGGTTTGTGGAATGATTAAGCTATACGTAGAGTTCGTTAAACGATTCGGGATACTTGATACTTTTAAGACATCATACAAACGAGGTTGCAAGAGGGGTATCGAAATGACAAAACTTAATCTATTGTCAATGAAGAATACTTGAGTTTTCGCAATATTATACAATAATTGAATGCTCTTAATATCTAATGTCAATGGAAAATCTAAATCATGCAAGAAATGTTGTTTAGATAAAAGTTCGGATACAATACGATTTGGACTTATAACTAATGGATGCAAAATACCCCTTTGCCCTAGTGCAATTATATCTAATAAATTATTCTGTGCTAACCTGAATGAACTTAAAACTATTCCTAACGACGACATAAATTCATTTAAAGCGAGAGATACTCTGTTGCGCGATATTGCTGATGTAGCATTGCCTACATAAGAATGGAAATACGATATAGTTTGTTTTAATTGCGTGTCTAATGTTTTACAATACACTAGACTATTACTTCCAGAAGTATTTAACAAATGGATAGTACTTTCGAGAATTGACGTTTGCTGTTTAACTATTTCGAACAAGTGGCTCTGATTAGCCTTTAGTTGATCAATTTGTTTATTGTAAAATTTAGCGTCGTTATCATCCATGGTACCAAATAGGGTTTTTGAAATAGTACCAACTACATCAATTAAACCTCTTTTCTTAATGACTCCGGCATTTTGCTCAGCGCCAAGGATTTGTAATATTAAGTTATTTTGCGTGTTAACGTTGACAAGCTCGTAATAGAGAGTTGAATTCAAAGATGAACATAATTCTGAGGAAATGTTTTTAAATTCAGCATATCGACACAATCTCTCGGCGTCGCGGAAGTATGATTGAATGATGCCTAACTCTAAGTAAGAATTATTTAAATCTAAATAAACGACTAAGTTCCAAAATTTGTTGAATAATTTAAGATTACCAATGTTTTCATAAAAAAACTCAGGATTTCCTTCTAATGGTTTGAAGGAATAATAAGGTTCGGCTGTAGAAAGGACGATCAACAGGGGAAGAATACACAGGAGGTACATCCTGCAATAATAAAAGAAAGACATGCGTTAATTATTGAATTTCTTCAACCTATTATTGTGTACCTTAACTGATTTCCTATTTATACGAATTGTGCAATTTGTGTTACCATCGATAGACGTAATTTCGTATGGCCCATTGTACAGTGGTTGAAGTTTCTTGGATTTTCCGATAATATTTGATTCATTTCTTAACAACACTAGATCACCTACATTAAAATTGACATCGTTAGAATTTTTATCGTAATAATTTTTAGCTTGATGTATATTTTTGATTATTGTGTCTCTAGCAATCGCACTTGTATGCTGGATTCTTGATTTTAATTCATTATAGTAATCGTCATAGCTATATAATGTTTCCGGACTTTTTATTAGTGTAGTAGGAATTATAGGTTTTCGACCATAAAGTAACTCAAAAGGAGTGAAATTTGTGGTACTATGAGCAGAGGTATTATATGTGAAAGTTGCATATGGCATAAACGAATCCCAATTGTCCATGTCTTTATTTATAAAACAACGCAAATATTCCACTAATGTTCGGTGTGACCTTTCAAGGCTACCGTTACTCTGTGGATGGAAGGCTGTGGTTTGTATTCGCTTGATGCTCAACAACTTGCATGTTTCTTTAAAAACATTACTAAGGAAATTCGCGCCTTGGTCTGTAACGAGATACTTTGGTATGCCGTATAAGCAGATTACATTCTCACTGAAACACCGTGCAATTGTGTTCGCCTCTTGATTAGGTATTGGAATAGCAATAGAAAACTTAGTAAGGTCGTCCTGAAATGTTAGTAAATACTTATTGAACTTGTGCGTTACATTTAAAGGTCCGACAATGTCCAAAAAGACTTTGTCAAAAGGATGTGACGATGTGGTGGTTATAGCCATGGGTAATTTTGTTTTCTTCGATAACTTATTCCGTTGGCAAATTTCACACGATTTAATAAACCTTTTAATGTCCTTATACATTTTAGGCCAAAGATAGCTTTGTTTAATCCTTTTGAAAGTTTTATTTACCCCTTGATGACCCCCTAAAGGTTTATTGTGGTACTCTACTAAAATAGTTCGGATTTCATCGGGTGACAAATTCTGAATACTTTGACTATGCTGAATATAAATTTTTATATCTGTAATTTTAAAAATGTATCTAAACATAATTCGAATTGTTTCGATTTTTAGCTTCTCGTCTTTGATACTTTTATCGGTGATTGTAATATTGTCCACGGAATTCCCTAAACAATAGTCTTTTAATGTTAGCAATGAATAGAATATGTCTTTATATTCTGAACGCTCAGATTCATTGATTTTTGTAATTAAGGTTAAATAGTTTTTATTATTACGATTCTCGAATATTATATCATGCAATTCGTGATTGTTGAATTCCAAATTATCCTTAAATGAAAACTGTACAATATTTTCTGCATTGGATGAGTTTGAATCATTGTCTTTATCTATAACATTTGGATTTAGAACAACAGTTTTTCCAATTTTCTTTAGATATTCCTCATATTCGGTTTTCGGGATAGAAGTGCTTTCAATTTTAAACATACGTGAAAGACCGTCCGCGTTTGTATTATATTTACCGGGTTTATACTGAATTTCGTATTCGAAGTCCCCCAGTTTTAGTCTAAAGCGCATTAATCTTGACGAAGGATTAGAGACAGAAAACAAATAAATTAATGGCCTGTGATCTGTTATTATTTTAAATTTTCGGCCATACAAATAAGGCCTGTAATGCTGGCAACTCCAAACGATGCCGAGAAGCTCACGTTCGATGGTTGAATAATTCCTCTCTGGGCTGGAGAGAGCACGACTGGCGTAAGCTATTGGAAGGTCATTTCCTAATTCATTTACTTGGGAAAGGACTGCACCCAGCGCTGATTGACTAGCGTCTGTGGTTAGTATGAATTCTCGCGAAAAGTCTGGAAATTGAAGGATGGGTGGATTTATGAGGTGTTCTTTAAGCTTATGAAATGCATCGCTACACTTAGCATCAAAATTAAATTTAGTATTTTTCTTTAAGAGATTGTGCAATGGATTACAGATTTCAGCAAAATTGTTTATAAATTTTCGATAATAGGATGCTAAACCAACAAAGGATTTCACTTGCTTTGGAGTTGTAGGCACCGGGAAATTCTGTACGGCTTCTATTTTCTTCGGATCGGGTTTTATTCCGTTTTCCGAAATTACATGACCCAAATAGCAAACTTCCTTGCGTAAAAAGTTGCACTTGTTTGGTTGCAACTTTAACCCATGCAATCTAAGCCGATCGAAAACGTCTTTCAATTTAGTATTATGATCTTGAAGAGAATTGCCATAAATCACGATATCGTCGAGATAGACGAAACATTTTAAACCTTGTAAACCCGTAAGAACGTTATTCATCAGTCTTTGAAATGTAGCAGGTGAGCCTTTAAGACCCATTGGTAACCGTTTGTACTGATAATGCCCGTAAAAAGAGAATGCTGTAAGAGGTTTACTTGAATCACCTAAGGGTACCTGATAAAACCCATTGGCCATGTCGACCACCGAAAAATACCGGGACCTACCCAATTGATCGAGTATCTCTGTGATATTTGGTAGAGGGTACGCATCAGATTCAGTAACATCATTTAACTTACGAAAATCAACGACTAATCTCCACCGTTTGTTCCCTTCGGAATCGGCCTTTTTTGGGACTATTAGAATTGGCGAATTATACGGAGAATTACTTGGCTCAATAATATCTTCATTAAGCATTTTGGTGATTTGATTTTTTATTTCTTCCTTTTGAGATTCAGGTAACCGATATGGTTTGACGTAAACCGGAGAAGTTTTTGTTAAAGGAATTGTATGCTCAACAGCCTGCGTATGGGATAATTTGTCTCCTTCCAAATAAAATATATCGTTATAATCATTGCAAATTTGTAAAATAGACTGTTTTTCTTCAACATTTACATGAGATAGATCAATTTCGCGAATTAATTGTTCGATTCTTGTACGCTCACTATGTGTAGAAAACTTAATTACGTCATAACTATCAAAATCTTCGAACTCAATTTGATCACCTTTAAAAGATATTGGATTTTCTGTGGAATTAATGAGGCTTATATTACATAATCCATTATTTGGTTTAACTATAGCATTACCAACGGTTAGTCCTGGAACTAGCTCCTTTTGTAAGCATATTTTTGTGTCTATAAAATCGACTGAAAGAGCTGCAATAAACTCTGATCTAGGAGGAACAATAACCTTATTTGCATCTACGAGAGGAAATTCAAATATTTCACCTTGAAGCTTGAGAGAAATTGTAGAACGTTCGTAACTAATATCGACTTTGTTTGCAAGCATAAAGTCTCTTCCGAGTATTCCACTGGCATTTACCGGGAAATTGTCCGGCACCATATGAACTGGGTGGACTATAGACGCGCGCTCGTTGAACTTGAATTCTCCTACACACATACCATATGAGGAAATTATGTTTTCTGTTATTCCCTTTAAATTTACAACTACGTCTGTATTTATTTCCGCGTCACCATTGGCGTGACCTACTTTCAGAATTGTAACATCAGCACCTGTATCTAGTAGAAATTTTGCGTTATGTGTGTTGCTTAATAACAATGGCATAATTACATATGACGAATTTAAACAACTGTTTACCGCGTAGGTTTTGCAATTGGAGAACTTTTCCGTGACATTGGACATTTGAGATTTAATATGCGATTTAGGATTTTGTGCTAGATAATTAGTATTTGAGTTAGGCGACTTGAGATTATTGTACTTAGGATGATTATTTGAACCATTGGAGTCTAATGTATTGGGCTTGGAATTGGTAACTGATATATTTTCAGAGTTTGGACTTTGTGAAATTAGGCAGATTGGAACTGACGGACCCGAGTCGCGCTGCCTGATGTGCTCGGTCCGGGCCCGGTTCCCGAAATTTGTGAATTAGTAAAGTTGGAATGATTTTGTGCGATTTTTCTTTCATTGTTAACCTTACGCTTACGGCAATCTTCAATTGTATGCCCTAGTTTTTTGCAATATCTACAAGTTATCGTTACTGCATTAATATTGGCTTCCTGCTTAATTGGATTTCTAAATTGAAGATTTGCATTTGGATATCGAGGGAATTGGTTATTAGGATTCGAACGACATTGCGACGCTATGTGGTTATTCTTCCCACATGTATAACATTTCATTTCTCTCGGTTTTAACACTTGGCGGTTTAAATTTGGAATGGGCTTTTTGAAAATTTGTATTCGTTCCTCCTCGCAAGCAGCTGCAACCGCGTCTTGCAAGGTTTCGAATCTGCTAGCCTTAATTAACAGTTTGAATTGTGATTTTAACTCTTCCGTAAAAGCGCGAAGTGCTAATTTAGCGTTTAAATTTTGAATTGGTACCGCGGCTTCGTCTCCCTCACTAGCGATACTGGCATCGTTTAAATCTACTGTCAACCTTTCTACTCTATTTGCAACCTCCTGAACTCCCTCATTTGGTAGTTGGATGATATTTAGCAATTCCGACTGTAATTGCGCGATTGTTCGCTTTTCTAAATACTGATTTTGCAATATAGCTTTCAGCTCTTCCCAATCCTCGAAAGTTTTATATTTGATTATATCGTAAGCGGGACCTGATAATTTGGTTTTGATTACCTTAAGTAACGTAACGCTATTTTCTCGCGTCGTACAAGTTTCGGCGACGATGTCGCAGCAGCATATGAATCTGTGAAGATTTAGCTTATTCCCATTGAATTCGGGAATCATTTTTAATGCAATATCAATTTGGAAAGGCATAGCTGCAACGTCGTCGGAGAGAAAATTAGGGTTATCTAAGTTCATAAAATAGATGAGAATAATGAGATGAATTTACTTATGCTAACACCTACTTTTTCTTGATTCACGCCTAACCTGACTTCGGGATTGTAGAATGTTCCAGCAGGGCAGATGGACCTGGACTCGTCGTGACTTCGGAATTGTAGAGTAGAACGCTTCGGAATTGTAGAACGGCTGATGTTCCAACAGGACAGATGGACCTGGACGTCTGGGCACCAACCACGCAGGGGATCCTCGCCTATGATGCTGGCTCTTGGTCTGGCTCTGGCACACGGCTCTGGGATGGTTTCTTGGGGGTCTTACACAGACAGTCTGCAATCGCAAGATCTCCAATTTTCCTCCAGTTGGACCTCCTCGGAATGGATGGGATCGGTTGTTGTTCGTCTTTTGGCTTTTCGTCCGCAACACTGGAACCGGCACTCGAATTTTCAGAATCTCTTCTTACTTCTGTTGAGCAGCCACCGAATTCACAGAAATTTTCAAACTACCCGACACCTGACACCAAATTTGTTGCGGGTCTTCTTATGAAAAGGCCAATTTACGGATTGATCATTTATTGTCCATAAGTCGGTACATCTGATTCCTTATTTTAGTGATTGATGATGATGGTGATTAACTTATCTACTTAATACTTGAATTATAACTGAGTTTCCTAACTATTAGATACTGAATTCCAGAGTTTTGCCCCCCTCCTGATGGGATGAGGTGACCAGTTCCAGCCAATAGGAAAGTACCACGAGACCGTTGGAAACACGGTATTACACATAAAACGAATATAGCAAGATCAGCGGTTTTAACTGGCACATTTCTTGTTAACACTATTCTGAAATTCAGCATTACTCGAATGCATGATGTCATGTTTTAAAGACAAAGAACTTAACCAGAGATTATCCTAATACTAACTAATACAGGGTGTAAAGCCTCGCTTTACAACAGTTTAGAAATTTAATATCTCACTGTGATTTTGTCTGTTTATTTTGAATTTTCACGCGGCGCTATATTGTTTGCCTACCCTACACTTATCCGAACATTTATTGCTCCTACGCCACAGCACGTTTTTGTTTTTACCTTTTGAACTGTTAATTTATTATATTTTGCCCCCCGCTTCAAGTGATTTTTCGATATGGCCGTTTCTGTAATTGTTTTGTATATGTTAGTTTCTTTCAGTAGCTAGTGTTTTTTCGTTCTTCATGTTCCCGACTTTCACGTCTCTGTAAGCGTGATTATTTGCTTGTACATGTTTATGTCAATGAACCCTCCGTGTTTATTGTTGAATTTGATTGTTTGCGCTCATCTTCTCTCATTGCTGTATTTGTTTAACTTCCCGATCTCATTTCACACCAATTGCCAACTTAACCCCTGCACCCATTAATTTGACATACTCCATACTTCCTATTTCTTATAATCCGCAAGAATTCACATAAATAAGCCCCTCTGTCTTCCACTCTTTCTGTTTCTCCTGTAATGTGCCCTCGACACCTTGTTGCTGTCCATTTACTGACCTTGCCTCGTGTAGAGATGATTGAGCGCAGACAATTAAAACTTTGACCTTGACTGTAAGTACTTTTCTTGATATTTGAGGTTCACAGTTTTCCTAATTATGTCGTTTTTTTATGTTAGATTTGTCGGCTGATGAAGAATCGTGTGATTCGAAACTAGTCCCAAGTAAAATAAATTTTATATGCAAAATCCAAGAGGCCTTTCTGTGAACACGTACCGATTTATAAAGGGTTTGAGCGAATCAAAAACAAAATCAGACGGGAGCTTGCAGCTTACAATTTAAGCAAGGGTTTTAATGTGGCCATAATGAAAGCCCCCACAAATTAATGGTAATTTGACGTGATTTTTTCACCTAAGAATACCAAAAATTAGTATGAAAGGAACGGTCAAAGAAGTTAAATATCAGGGGTCCGTCTCAGACAAAGTCTAAAGGACCAGATCAGAGCGAACAGCGTGAACAATCAAAGACTCTCTACACAAGAACCAGTACCTACGCAGGGTACAGGTCGCACCCAACGCGACCTAAAATGTACAGGTTTGAAAAACTGCTAGACTTTGAGCCTTTCCTACAGTAGTTGATGTAACGTTACTAATATTAAGATGGAAAATTAGCTCGGATGTTGGGTAAATTTTGTTTTTGTAACATGTCCCGTCCAAAATATTGTGCCTACAAGGGTAGAATTGGTTAATATTAACTATTCTCAAATGTATAAGAGATGGTGATATTCCGGAGGGATGAAGATTTTAAATAAATTACAGCGATAACCTGGAAATTACTCAGGGACTATTGCGTAGCTGCGCAATGCTCTAACAAACTGAGCTGTCATTCTCAGTTTTTTATTAAATTGGTAAAAATTACTAAATGGCAACTTTAGACACCTATTTACCAGTCGCTGTAAGAGAATCGGATAAAAAATATCTAGGTTTAAATTTAACAATGTACCTTATCAATGTCATTGTATGCCGCTTATATTATCCTCTGCTTACCTATTATTTTATCAAAATAATGAAACACTGGTGAAACAGTGGTTTTTTGCCGGTTAGTTACCTGAATGATTTTCTGCTATAAAATAAAACAGCAAAGAATTGTCAGAAAAGGTTAACGATACAATGAAACTGCTAGAATATTTGAGATATGGAATTAACTATCATGAACGTAAACTACATAGTGTATATTATGCACTAAGGAAGAAATACTTCTAGGTTGCATTCGTAATCCCGTAAAATAGCAATTTCGTTGCCAATAAAAAAAAACAAAACAAAGAAAAAAATGGGGGAATTTTGTCTTACCGTAACACAACCAAGAAATAAATATGTGCAAAATACGTGAATTTACAAGATTCTTAGGTGTAAAGACTTCAGCCGGTGCCGCTGGACGCTATGAAGACTCTTTATGAAACCTTTCGATTGAATTTTGTTAAATTGAGGCTTTAATGCTGTAATAAACATCTTTAATAATCTTTCGAAAGGCGTCACTGGTGGGTACAGAATATCCCCAAAACAATTCGAAAAAATCCACAAAACTTTATATTATTCAGATGCGTTATAAAATCGGATGGGGTATTGGGAGACTGAGAAAAATTAGAACAGAGTTTTCTATAAATTTATTTAGAATTAGAAATGCCATCAGCCTCCACAATTCTTAAAAATTGACCATGCATTGGCTTACTAACATAATCCTCCCTCATTTTCCGATTCATTCGTAACTTAATTTCCCGCTTTAAACTCGCCACCGAAGTTTTATTTCCGTAATTTTCTAGTTCTTCGACCTGAAATTTTTCTAAAATTAGTTTATGTTTACTAATTATTGACTTACCAGAAGTATCCCTAATTAATTGTTTAATAACTTTATCTTCCTTGTTGGCCTTTATAAAATTTCCTAAATTTAACATTTCCAAATCATAAATATTTTCCAATTGCTGCAAACCACGACCTCCATCTAAACGATGCAGGTATAGCCTACAAACATCGGACAAACATCTCTAATAATCTTTCGAAAGGCGTCACTGGTGGGTACAGAATATCCCCAAAACAATTCGAAAAAATCCACAAAACTTTATATTATTCAGATGCGTTATAAAATCGGATGGGGTATTGGGAGACTGAGAAAAATTAGAACAGAGTTTTATATAAATTTATTTAGAATTACTGGCTCTATTTTTTAACTAGAGATTTTTAAGTAGGTATTCCAAAAACACATCAAACTGTAATATTATATGTAGTGTTGATAATACGACGCCCTTATCTTAGATCATCTGTAGGGACAGTAATTTTACCATCTGGTGCAAAGCAAAAATATTTACTTACAGGCATCAGTACTACAGGCATCTTTAGACAAACATGAGACAGAGTTCAGTCGAGAATGGGATATAACGGTACAAAAGGGGAGTTAAGCTGCTACTTTTGGGATATGTTAGTTAAGTTTGAAAAGCCAAAAATTGATATTTGGCATTTCGGACGAACACAAATTGTAGAATTTTATTTTGTGCTTGAAATATCCGGAAAGTTTTGTTAATTTGATGCTCCTGTCAATTGGAATAGTGGTCCTTCTTTGGCCCTCACAGCTGTCGTACAAGTCATTCTAGAAAGCTGGACACCTGGAGCGTGTTAGATATCGATGTTTCAATGTTTGGAAGTTTCAATAATTAATGTTTGACTAGCAGCCATATTGCAAATTTTGGTGATTAGCAGAAGGTTTTAAAGCTTTATTAAAGGCGCGTTTGGGTTACGACCGAGTTTGTCAAAATATAACCTGGGAATCGGAGATAGTCCCATGGTAGACGCGGGCCATAATAATGATAATTCGGGACTCCCGATGCCCCCGTAGTGGCGAAAGCTGTTGGGGGATGTTAACGCGTGGATTATTATTATTATTTATTGAAAATCTCTGATACATCTCATTAAATATTTGAAACCTAGATAATATAATTTAGATACAACATATAAATACTAAAATTACACTAATAATTTTGAAAAGTAATAAAGAGGATCAGGGCAAATTGGTAGTACCGAGCTTCGCTGAAGCCGAGGGTACTCCCTTTGCGGGTATCACTGCAGCTCTACCCAATTTGGAAAAACACAAGGCCATTTATGCTTTGCAAAGAAAAATTTCATTTTTCTTTGCAAAGCAAAGGAAAACTGCAGAAAACCCTTGCAGCCTTGTGCAAAGGTCATTAAAAACACACACACACATACATACATACACACACACAGACACACATTTATTAATAGACAATATACATTAAAAGAAGGTAAAGATGAAATATTAAGCAGCAAATTTAGGGTTCTTTATGATAAAACTCTCCTCAAAATATTCGCGCTTCCCAAAACCGCAATTTCTTGAATTTCCCAGGGCGAAATTTTGCACGGCAACTCTTTAACATGCTTACTATAATTTAGACTAACTGCTCCCAATGCACCTACAATCACCGGAACAATGTTCACTTTCATTCCCCACATACGTCCAACTTCTATTGCGAGATCCTTATATTTAAGTTGTTTTTCAAGCTCCTTCCTTACAACATTCGCATCAGCAGGTACCGAGATTTCTATGAACGTGCACACCTTCCTCTGGAAATCCTTTACCACGATATCTGGCTTATTAGCATCAAGCATTCTATCAGTGACAACAGGCATGTTCCATAATATGGTAATATGATCATTACTCACAACAGGAGATGGGATGTGGTCATACCACCGAGACACATCCATTGCTAAACCTAGTTGGGAACATAAATTATAATGTATATATGTTCCCACCCTATCATGCCTAGCAATGTAATGCGACTCAGCTAAGACTGGACAAGCCGCCAATAAGTGGTAGACATGTTCCGGAGCCTGATGACACAATCTACAACTCCCATCATGAGCAACTTTCATAATCTTCTGTTCATGATATCTGGTACGAATTGCCTGATCTTGCGCCGCAACAATAGAGGATTCCGTTTCAGCCTTAATGTTCCCATGAAAAAGCCAAGATAAAGACCCAGACTTTGAAATGCCATCAGCCTCCACAATTCTTAAAAATTGACCATGCATTGGCTTACTAACATAATCCTCCCTCATTTTCCGATTCATTCGTAACTTAATTTTCCGCTTTAAACTCGCCACCGAAGTTTTATTTCCGTAATTTTCTAGTTCTTCGACCTGAAATTTTTCTAAAATTAGTTTATGTTTACTAATTATTGACTTACCAGAAGTATCCCTAATTAATTGTTTAATAACTTTATCTTCCTTGTTGGCCTTTATAAAATTTCCTAAATTTAACATTTCCAAATCATAAATATTTTCCAATTGCTGCAAACCACGACCTCCATCTAAACGATGCAGGTATAGCCTACAAACATCGGACCTAGGGTGAAACAAAAAATTTAATGTTAACTGTTTTCTAGTTTTAATGTCCAAATCGCGTATTTCCTTCTTCGTCCAGTTTAAAACACCAACACTGTATCGAAATATAGGAATTGCATATGCATTTATCGCTTGCATTTTATACTTTCCATTTAAACCAGACTTTAAAATTTTCCTCACACGCTTAATGTATTCGCCTATAACCTTCACCTTCATGCCTTCATCATCAATACCAAAGGCTTCATCCATTCCCAGATACTTATATCTAGTATTATCTGTTAGGTCATTAATACTAGAATGATCATTCAGGCATATGTCAGCGGTTTTCTCAATTTTGCCTTTGACAATACTAATTTTAGCACACTTCTCTAAGTCAAATTGCATCCCAATATCATCAGAGAATTGTTTAACAATACTGAGGCTCCTCTTCAACTGCACATCATTTTTGGCATAAAGTTTCAAGTCATCCATATAAAATGAATGACCAATTAACTTTTCGCCAGGTAATAACTGCACACCAACTTTATCCTCGTTCAATTCCCTAGACAATGCAAACAGGCCTATGCAAAACAGCAATGGAGATAAACTATCACCTTGAAATATGCCACAATTAATATCAATCGGCTCTGAGAAAACACACGAGTCTTCTCCCCGCAAGCATAATTTAGTAGACCATAAAGACATACATGAGTTTACCAAAAAAGATTATTTTTCGGTTTACCCTATATATCTCCAAGGCTTTTATAATCCATTCATGCGGGATACTATCGTACGCCTTCTTATAATCAATCCAGGCCATGGATAGGTTTCCTCGAGACTTCTTGATCTTTTCAACAATCTTCTTGTTGATTATTAACAGTTCCTTTGATCCATAACTGTCCTTTAAAATACCTTTCTGCTCAGAGGGCAATACATTATTTTCTTTCAGATGTTCATAAATCTTGGTACCTAAAATTTTAGTTAATAATTTATAACTACAATTTAAACAAGTAATAGGTCTATATTGGGATACTTCCATTGTATTCTCCGTTTTGGGAATCAAAACAGTAACACCTTCAGTCAGCCACGACGGTATCAGTTCCGCATTATTAACCATATTGTTATTATTATTATTATTATTATTATTTATTGAAAACCTCTGATACATCTCATTAAATATTGGAAACCTAGATAATATAATTTAGATACAACATATAAATACTAAAATTACACTAATAATTTTGAAAAGTAATAAAGAGGATCAGGGCAAATTGGTAGTACCGAGCTTCGCTGAAGCCTAGGGTACTCCCTTTGCGGGTATCACTGCAGCTCTACCCAATTTGGAAAAACACAAGGCCATTTATGCTTTGCAAAGAAAAATTTCATTTTTCTTTGCAAAGCAAAGGAAAACTGCAGAAAACCCTTGCAGCCTTGTGCAAAGGTGATTAAAAACACACACACACACACATACATACACACACACACACACAGACACACACTTATTAATAGACAATATACATTAAAAGAAGGTAAAGATGAAATATTAAGCAGCAAATTTAGGGTTCTTTATGATAAAACTTTCCTCAAAATATTCGCGCTTCCCAAAACCGCAATTTCTTGAATTTTCCAGGGCGAAATTTTGCACGGCAACTCTTTAACATGCTTACTATAATTTAGACTAACTGCTCCCAATGCACCTACAATCACCGGAACAATGTTCACTTTCATTCCCCACATACGTCCAACTTCTATTGCGAGATCCTTATATTTAAGTTGTTTTTCAAGCTCCTTCCTTACAACATTCGCATCAGCAGGTACCGAGATTTCTATGAACTTGCACACCTTCCTCTGGAAATCCTTTACCACGATATCTGGCTTATTAGCATCAAGCATTCTATCAGTGACAACAGGCATGTTCCATAATATGGTAATATGATCAATACTCACAACAGGAGATGGGATGTGGTCATACCACCGAGACACATCCATTGCCAAACCTAGTTGGGAACATAAATTATAATGTATATATGTTCCCACCCTATCATGCCTAGCAATGTAATGCGACTCAGCTAAGACTGGACAAGCCGCCAATAAGTGGTAGACATGTTCCGGAGCCTGATGACACAATCTACAACTCCCATCATGAGCAACTTTCATAATCTTCTGTTCATGATATCTGGTACGAATTGCCTGATCTTGCGCCGCAACAATAGAGGATTCCGTTTCAGCCTTAATGTTCCCATGACAAAGCCAAGATAAAGACCCAGAGTTTGAAATGCCATCAGCCTCCACAATTCTTAAAAATTGACCATGCATTGGCTTACTAACAAAATCCTCCCTCATTTTCCGATTCATTCGTAACTTAATTTCCCGCTTTAAACTCGCCACCGAAGTTTTATTTCCGTAATTTTCTAGTTCTTCGACCTGAAATTTTTCTAAAATTAGTTTATGTTTACTAATTATTGAGTTACCAGAAGTATCCCTAATTAATTGTTTAATAACTTTATCTTCCTTGTTGGCCTTTATAAAATTTCCTAAATTTAACATTTCCAAATCATAAATATTTTCCAATTGCTGCAAACCACGACCTCCATCTAAACGATGCAGGTATAGCCTACAAACATCGGACCTAGGGTGAAACATAAAATTTAATGTTAACTGTTTTCTAGTTTTAATGTCCAAATCGCGTATTTCCTTCTTCGTCCAGTTTAAAACACCAACACTGTATCGAAATATAGGAATTGCATATGCATTTATCGCTTGCATTTTATACTTTCCATTTAAACCAGACTTTAAAATTTTCCTCACACGCTTAATGTATTCGCCTATAACCTTCACCTTCATGCCTTCATCATCAATACCAAAGGCTTCATCCATTCCCAGATACTTATATCTAGTATTATCTGTTAGGTCATTAATACTAGAATGATCATTCAGGCATATGTCAGCGGTTTTCTCAATTTTGCCTTTGACAATACTAATTTTAGCACACTTCTCTAAGCCAAATTGCATCCCAATATCATCAGAGAATTGTTTAACAATACTGAGGCTCCTCTTCAACTGCACATCATTTTTGGCATAAAGTTTCAAGTCATCCATATAAAATGAATGACCAATTAACTTTTCGCCAGGTAATAACTGCACACCAACTTTATCCTCGTTCAATTCCCTAGACAATGCAAACAGGCCTATGCAAAACAGCAATGGAGATAAACTATCACCTTGAAATATGCCACAATTAATATCAATCGGCTCTGAGAAAACACACGAGTCTTCTCCCCGCAAGCATAATTTAGTAGACCATAAAGACATACATGAGTTTATCAAAAAAATAATTTTTCGGTTTACCCTATATATCTCCAAGGCTTTTATAATCCATTCATGCGGGATACTATCGTACGCCTTCTTATAATCAATCCAGGCCATGGATAGGTTTCCTCGAGACTTCTTGATCTTTTCAACAATCTTCTTGTTGATTATTAACAGTTCCTTTGATCCATAACTGTCCTTTAAAATACCTTTCTGCTCAGAGGGCAATACATTATTTTCTTTCAGATGTTCATAAATCTTGGTACCTAAAATTTTAGTTAATAATTTATAACTACAATTTAAACAAGTAATAGGTCTATATTGGGATACTTCCATTGTATTCTCCGTTTTGGGAATCAAAACAGTAACGACCTTTTCACACGGGACACGGCGTCCGTGCGTTTTTATACCTGTACGGTTCGAAGTGTATGAGATTAAATGATAGCTTTCACACGTACCGTGCCGTTTCCGTCCACCACGAACGCACGGATTCCGTGCCGACCTTTTTACACGGGGCACGGCGTCCGTGCGTTTTTGTCCATGTACGGTTCGAAGTGTATGAAATTAAACCATACCTTTCACACGTACCGTGCCGTCGCCGTCCACCGTATGGTCGCCGTGCCTCACCACCGATTTCGCACGGCGACCGTCCGCTCGGTAGTGCATTGAGTTAAATCGTAGCGTTCACACGCACCGTGCGGTTTTCACACGGTTTGTATTCGAGGACTGGAAACAACCTATATTTTCAGTGGCAATGCGCGTAGATTTTCTGAATCTGTAATCTGCGAATTGCAAATAGGGAACGCTTGTAGTTGCTCACCACGCAAAGGTACTAGGGTCTGATTCGGTCGCTACTATTAATCGCGTACATTCACGTGCGCAGACGACATAATTTAAATGTAGCTCGTTCGGCCGGGACTCTAGAAAGCCCTTGCTATATAAGTGTATACAATAGAAATTAAATGATGTCGACCTATGACCGAATTCGATAGTACAGACTGGTTCTTCCAGGTTTTAATTGACTGAACAGGGCACAGGAATAATTGAAGAACTTCTCTTCTTCTGCTCGCAGCTCTTCAAATAACGCATAATAACGTTCCAAAATCTTCACGTTTCATATTTATTGGGTGAACCCGAAGAATGCTTTGCCTGCGTTTCTGACATTGCCGACGTCTACACAAGAACCATAACGAAATAATACGTTTAGGGCTCCATGGGTAATGACTACCAGGGATGTTAAATTTCGATAATTAATTATTTCGATAAAATAGCGCTGAAATCAAAATTATTAATTTGAAATATTAAATTACACCGTAACTAAAAATTAAAAATGCTAAATTACGCATGCTGAAATTACCAGGTAATTTAAAATTCAGAATGGTAAATTACGCAGGCTTAAATTACTGGGTAGTGATAGATACTCACGTCAATAGAAATGTAGGGCACAACCGTAAAAGTCATAAAAGAACGCTAAATCTGCTCCTTAATATTTTTATTTACCTTCCTTTAATATAATATATTATGTTGTCTATTAATAGATAATGTATGTGTTTTTAATGACCTCTGCACAAGGCTGCAAGGTGCTTATGCAGTTTTCCTTTGCTTCGCAAACAAACATTTCTTTTTTATTTGCAAAGCATAAATGGCCTTGTTTTTCTAAATTGCGTTGACTTGCAGTGGTACCCGCAAAGGGAGTACCCTGGGCTTCAGCGAAGCTCGGTACTACCAATTTGCCCTGATGCTCTTCATTACTTATCAAAATTTATTAGTGAAATTTTAGTACTTATATGTGGTATCTATATTATATTATCTAGGATTAATATATTTAATGAGATATATCAGAGCGTTCCAATAAATAATATTAATAATTATAATAATAATTATTATAATAATAATAAAGGTTGTTTACACAAAAGAAAATGCAAATGGTAACAAAAAAAAACACTTAAAGTCCATTCAATACAAAAAGATTAGCTATACTTTTTCAGATAATATCATTTGGGAAATATCATATCAATCATATCAATTGAAGAGTGGAAAGAGGCTTTGATAATGAAAAAGAGTAAGTAAAGTCACGGTATTAAAATAATGTCCGGATACAAAATTGTTGTTGTTTGTGAAACGAGGTACAAGAAATAAAATACAAATAAATTATAAAAAAGAACGTATTTTTAGTGGGTAATCATTTTCAGGCATCTGAAATTATTATAAATATTAGTAAATTACCATCAGTAATATATGTGACGGTAATGTGCCTTTGGTAAATATTTTACTGAGTAATTCACCCGGTAAACTACGCGTTTACCGCCCTGGATAGCACTGAATCGCCGCTCAACTCTGCACAACTGTATAGGTATAGCCAGCTGCATCCGTGGCCGTGCCGTTTGAAATCCGTGCCTGTGTGTAAGCACACAACAACCGTGGACGGTCGAAGCCGCATGGACGCCGTGTACGGTTCGAAGTGTATGAGATTAAATGGTAGCTTTCACACGTACCGTGCCGTGCCGTTTGAAATCCGTGCACGGACGCCGTGCCCCGTGTGAAAAGGCCGTAACACCTTCAGTCAGCCACGACGGTATCAGTTCCGGATTATTAACCATATTGTTAAAACATTTTACCAAATGTTCATGCAAAATGGTTATCCTTTTAAGCCAAAAATTAGGAATTTTATCTGGTCCAGGAGCTTTCCAAAGTGCTAAACTTTTGCAAGCATTTGAGATGTCATCTTTGGAGAGAAGTACATCTTCCATTGCTGGATAATGGTTATTACGCCTCTCCTCGCGTTTAATCCATTCCGCTTCAGAATTATACTTGCCAGATTGCCCCCAAATGCCTGTCCAAAAGTTGGTAACATCCTGCATGTTTGGAAAATTCTGGATACAGATATTGTCCTTGCCTAGACCCCTATAAAATTTTTTAGGATTTTCTTCAAAATTTTTGTTATCATTGTAAGTCCGAATTCTTTTCTCAATTCTTCTGATACGTTGGGCCTTAGCTTGAATTTTCTGTTTTAACTCTTCTTCAATAACTACTATATCCTTCTCTTCGCCTAAAACACTATATTTTAGTATTATGTTTTGCCGTAACCGTTGTAACCTCTCAGTTAAATGAACTGATCTTCTAATTTCAGAAATCCTGGAAACGTCCTTTCTCCAATTAGCAATATTATTTTGGAGTCTACGCTTCCAACGGTTCTCCCAAATTCTATTATTGTGTATTGAAGTAAATTTTGGATTCACCATCTTAGTAATAACATAGGCAGATGCATACAACAAATTATTTATTTCAATAATGGACAATTCTGGATATTTCTGAAAAATACTTCCAGATCAGAATTACCTTGCGCATTCAACTCCCTAACCCTGTTAGTCTCCCTTATAAAAGGCAGCTTAACCCGGCTATGAAAATTACCTGCAGTAAGCAACTCTTCCTGTACCAATATTAAAAACTGACTTTGCTGCATGTCATTGTCAATATCATTATCCAGATTTGGCATCCCATTTACCTCAATATCCACAATAACAGACGCCTCAGCGTCAGCAATACGGCTGTTCGGTTCTAAATCTTCAACTCCAACCACTTCATCATTTTCAAGATTTAGAAAAATCTCTACCTCCCTTCTTATACTATCTATCTCTATATTTGATAACTTATTCCTATTTAGAATGCACCGTCTATGGGAAGCCAAAGTATTAGCAGTCAACTCCATTCTTTTACCTGGGTTTCTTTCTCGCCATAATCTAAAGCATTCCCGCTGATTGGCACATCCAAACCTTAACAATGAACAAAAGTGACACCAAATCACCTCCTTATATTCATTTATGGACCATTTGTTACGCAATATTCTTGAGTTATTTAAATCCATTTGTTAAAAAACTAAAGTGGACTCAATAACAATAAATATTATGAGTAACCTCTTTATTTACAACTGAAATTCAAAGGATAATTAGGTATCACAATAACACTTACTACAAAGAAACGTAGAAATATTACGTATTACTGACAACTTCCTGGATAACTAGAATTGTCAAAATTGACACTATCACCAATCTGAAACCTAAAATATATTAAAAGATATGTTACTACCTCCCAATATACTCCTTCTCTTCCAAATGGTGGGCGTCCACTTATAAAAGCAATTCAAATCAATAAATGATTTTAAACTGCTTCGTTTATTAGATAATTCTATTTCTTTCAGGAGGTCAGATTTGACACTGCGTGCCAAGGCACGGCTATTGCTATTATTATTATTATTTATTGAAAATCTCTGATACATCTAATTAAATATTTGAAACCTAGATAATATAATTTAGTATTATTATTATTATTTATTGAAAATCTCTGATACATCTCATTAAATATTTGAAACCTAGATAATATAATTTAGATATAACATATAAATACTAAACTTACACTAATAATTTTGAAAAGTAATAAAGAGGATCAGGGCAAATTGGTAGTACCGAGCTTCGCTGAAGCCTAGGGTACTCCCTTTGCGGGTATCACTGCAGCTCTACCCAATTTTGAAAACACAAGGCCATTTATGCTTTGCAAAGAAAAATTTCATTTTTCTTTGCAAAGCAAAGGAAAACTGCAGAAAACCCTTGCAGCCTTGTGCAAAGGTCATTAAAAACACACACACACTCACACACACACACACAGACACACATTTATTAATAGACAATATACATTCAAAGAAGGTAAAGATGAAATATTAAGCAGCAAATTTAGGGTTCTTTATGATAAAACTCTCCTCAAAATATTTGCGCTTCCCAAAACCGCAATTTCTTGAATTTCCCCGGGCGAAATTTTGCACGGCAACTCTTTAACATGTTTACTATAATTTAGACTAACTGCTCCCAATGCACCTACAATCACCGGAACAATGTTCACTTTCATTCCCCTCATACGTCCAACTTCTATTGCGAGATCCTTATATTTAAGTTGTTTTTCAAGCTCCTTCCTTACAACATTCGCATCAGCAGGTACCGAGATTTCTATAAACGTGCACACCTTCCTCTGGAAATCCTTTACCACGATATCTGGCTTATTAGCATCAAGCATTCTATCAGTGACAACAGGCATGTTCCATAATATGGTAATATGATCATTACTCACAACAGGAGATGGGATGTGGTCATACCACCGAGACACATCCATTGCTAAACCTAGTTGGGAACATAAATTATAATGTATATATGTTCCCACCTTATCATGCCTAGCAATGTAATGTTGTATTATTATTATTATTATTATTATTATTATTATTATTATTATTATTATGTACAATGTACATGACATATTGGAGCTGTTGTCCACCAAACTTGCCGTGTTGATGGCACTAGCTACTACATGACGTAATTATTTGCATAATAAAAGCAATGAACATGCATTGTCTTAAAAAATGGCAAGCGGATAATAACATCCGGGCCAATCAGACGGCCTACTCTGAAACTGCCATATTTCCATCAAAATCGCAATATATGTGCAGTAACTGCTGGTGTACAGTACTGTAATAAAACTAAATATTACAAAAATTCCTAGATGATAATAATAAAAGTGGATTGAGATGTAAACATTTCCGTCTCACATTACAAACCAGGCGCCTCCACATTACCCGCTGCTGAACTTACTGCTTAATTACAGTAAGATTAACAAGGAGACGGATAGATAACTCTAATACTTTTGTAAATTTTAGATAAGTCACCAAAAGTTATAGTCGGCAGTTTTTGTTTTTTTTTTTCGGAAACAATTAAAAATAAATTAGATAATAATGTTAACATACGTACAAGATAGTTTAATATTAGCTTTATTAGGATCATAGGAAGCTAATTTCGAGTTAATAATTTGGATTATCGTTTGTTGAAACAAACCATCTTATGTGGGAGAAATAAAATTTTGCTGTTTATATCTCTAAACATCTACAATGTATTATTTATGAGACGAGGCTGTAATATAATTACAAGACGAACTTACCTAAGTGAAGTTCGATCTTGATTATATGCCTCGTCGAAATAAATAATCACCCACCACTCCCTAATAGCCCCTTAAGTAACAGCAAACATTTTTTTCCCAGACTCTGAAGAAATTAAATAGTGAATCAGGCATTGCCCGCAGCCGGCGCAGCAGGTACTTTTTCAGTTTTTTACTCTAAACGTGTGATTCAGTACAAGAATGGAAGGCACTACAATGTATTATTTATTTCGACGAGGCTTCATATAATCAAGATCGAACTTCACTTAGGTAAGTTCGTTTGATCTTGTAATTGCATCGCAGTTTCCACATGACACCGAATAGACTCCGCTCTCACAAAGTGTTGGTCTAATAAGTTTGCGCTGACTTGGATTTAATTGCTGGAAAAATGTTAAAAGGTTTGCAAATTGAGGGATAACTGCCATCACATTCAAATAGATTCATGGAGAGGCTGACCGAATTGCAGTTGCAGATTTAAATAAGAAGAATAATAAATTACATAACCTAAGATCTAGAACTAAGCATACTGGTGGAAACCTCGCACCGAGTAGACAAAACGGTAACTCTTAATTTTCTAAGTTTTCCAATATTATATTTGACGCTGATGAAACAAATCTATTGAACAAAGGTCATAAATTTGCTTTTCTTTCTAATAATGACATCATTAATTCCTCCATACAACTTGACGCCGCTATACATATACATCCTGAACATTCCACGATCTGTAATAACCTTATTCCTTTTGTTAAGAAATAGTCTTCTAAAACTAAGCTACCTTTTGAAACTACTGTACAATCGATCACTATTAAACCTATTAAAACTAAACTCAAACACTCAGATTCTATTCTTGTTCGAGCTGATAAAAATGCAGGTATGGTTATCCTTCCTTTTCAAACTTACGTTGACAAAACTATTGAATTTTTACATAATAATAACTATAAAGTAATTAAAAATGCTCCTCTTGCTAACGTCATTTCTAAAACTAAACAAATCATTCAAATTCATAAAGAAGCCATGATGTATTTTTCTAATTTCAACTTTTTTATATCTCCATCTTTTATACCAATGAATCCTTCGATCCCACACTTATATTCATTACCGAAATTACACAAAATTAATCTTCAATATAATTCACCTACTATCATCTTATCTAAATTAATAATTAATATTTTTCAATCTATAAATTTTAATCCCTCATGTACTGTCAAAAACAGTTTAGATTCTATCAACAACATTTTACCTATCAACCTTTCGGGTTGCATACTGGTTTCCTTTGACGTAACTAATCTCTATTCCAATTTTCCCACTAATTTTACTTTGCAACTTATAGACAGCCTACTTCAATCACATTTCCCTAATGATCAAAACTTCCTCACCTTAATTCTATTCACAAAATTTCTGTTCGCTTAACGACAAATTTGATAAAATTGAGGAAAGACTCTAGGAACGACCTATAGGCCTTCCTCTACCTGCTTTTTTGGCTGGTACTTACCTTAATCATGTCAAATATAATCATATTAGTCATCTCTCTAACCCTTTTTATTGTCATGTCGACGGATGGTTTCGTTATGTCGATAATATCTTCTGTATATGGAAAGGCAGTCAAGCCGAACTTCAAGACATGTTAACTTATATCAATAACATAACCCTAAACTTACCTTTACTATCGAACTTGAAACTAACAGCAAATTAAATTTTCTCGACGTTACCATCCTCAGACATGACAATCCTTTTGAAATTGACATTTACGAAAGCCTACTTCAATTACCACAATCATTCCCAATATAGACCTATTACTTGTTTAAATTGTAGTTATAAATTATTAACTAAAATTTTAGGTACCAAGATTTATGTACATCTAAAAGAAAATAATGTATTGTCCTCTGAGCAGAAAGGTATTTTAAAGGACAGTTATGGGTCAAAGGAACTGTTAATAATCAACAAGAAGATTGTTGAAAAGATCAAGAAGTCTCGAGGAAACCTATCCATGGCCTGGATTGATTATAAGAAGGCGTACGATAGTATCCCGCATGAATGGATTGTAAAAGCCTTGAAGATATATAGGGTAAACCAAAAAATTATTTTTTTGGTAAACTCATGTATGTCTTTATGGTCTACTAAATTATGCTTGCGGGGAGAAGACTCGTGTGTTTTCTCAGAGCCGATTAATATTAATTGTAGCATATTTCAAGGTGATAGTTTATCTCCATTGCTGTTTTGCATAGGCCTGTTTGCGCTGTCTAGGGAATTGAACGAGGATAAAGTTGGTGTTCAGTTATTACCTGGCGAAAAGTTAATTGGTCATTCATTTTATATGGATGATTTGAAACTTTATGCCAAAAATGATGAGCAGTTGAAGAGGAGCCTCAGCATTGTTAAACAATTCTCTGACGATATTGGGATGCAATTTGGCTTAGAGAAGTGTGCCAAAATTAGTATTGTCAAAGGCAAAATTGAGAAAACCGCTGACATATGCCTGAATGATCATACTAGTATTAACGAACTAACAGATAATACTAGATATAAGTATCTGGGAATGGATGAAGCCTTTGGTATTGATGATGAAGGCATGAAGGTGAAGGTTATAGGCGAATACATTAAGCGTGTGAGGAAAATTTTAAAGTCTGGTTTAAATGGAAAGTATAAAATGCAAGCGATAAATGCATATGCTATTCCGATATTTCGATACAGTGTTGGTGTTTTAAACTGGACGAAGAAGGAAATACGCGATTTGGACATTAAAACTAGAAAACAGTTAACATTAAATTTTATGTTTCACCCTAGGTCCGATGTATGCAGGCTATACCTGCATCGTTTAGATGGAGGTCGTGGTTTGCAGCAATTGGAAAATATTTATGATTTGGAAATGTTAAATTTAGGAAATTTTATAAAGGCCAACAAGGAAGATAAAGTTATTAAACAATTAATTAGGGATACTTCTGGTAAGTCAATAATTAGTAAACATAAACTAATTTTAGAAAAATTTCAGGTCGAAGAACTAGAAAATTACGGAAATAAAACTTCGGTGGCGAGTTTAAAGCGGGAGATTAAGTTAAGAATGAATCGGAAAATGAGGGAGGATTTTGTTAGTAAGCCAATGCATGGTCAATTTTTAAGAATTGTGGAGGGTGATGGTATTTCAAAATCTGGGTCTTTATCTTGGCTTTGTCATGGGAACATTAAGGCTGAAACGGAATCCTCTATTGTTGCGGCGCAAGATCAGGCAATTCGTACCAGATATCATGAACAGAAGATTATGAAAGTTGCTCATGATGGGCGCTGTAGATTGTGTCATCAGGCTCCGGAACATGTCTACCACTTATTGGCGGCTTGTCCAGTCTTAGCTGAGTCGCATTACATTGCTAGGCATGATAGGGTGGGAACATATATACATTATAATTTATGTTCCCAACTAGGTTTAGCAATGGATGTGTCTCGGTGGTATGACCACATCCCATCTCCTGTTGTGAGTAATGATCATATTACCATATTATGGAACATGCCTGTTGTCTCTGATAGAATGCTTGATGCTAATAAGCCAGATATCGTGGTAAAGGATTTCCAGAGGAAGGTGTGCACGTTTATAGAAATCTCGGTACCTGCTGATGCGAATGTTGTAAGGAAGGAGCTTGAAAAACAACTTAAATATAAGGATCTCGCAATAGAAGTTGGACGTATGTGGGGAATGAAAGTGAACATTGTTCCGGTGATTGTAGGTGCATTGGGAGCAGTTAGTCTAAATTATAGTAAACATGTTAAAGAGTTGCCGTGCAAAATTTCGCCCTGGGAAATTCAAGAAATTGCGGTTTTGGGAAGCGCAAATATTTTGAGGAGAGTTTTATCATAAAGAACCCTAAATTTGCTGCTTAATATTTCATCTTTACCTTCTTTGAATGTATATTGTCTATTAATAAATGTGTGTCTGTGTGTGTGTGTGTGTGAGTGTGTGTGTGTGTTTTTAATGACCTTTGCACAAGGCTGCAAGGGTTTTCTGCAGTTTTCCTTTGCTTTGCAAAGAAAAATGAAATTTTTCTTTGCAAAGCATAAATGGCCTTGTGTTTTTCAAAATTGGGTAGAGCTGCAGTGATACCCGCAAAGGGAGTACCCTAGGCTTCAGCGAAGCTCGGTACCACCAATTTGCCCTGATCCTCTTTATTACTTTTCAAAATTATTAGTGTAATTTTAGTATTTATATGTTGTATCTAAATTATATTATCTAGGTTTCCAATATTTAATGAGATGTATCAGAGATTTTCAATAAATAATAATAATAAAAAGGATTTCCAGAGGAAGGTGTGCACGTTTATTGAAATCTCGGTACCTGCTGATGCGAATGTTGTAAGGAAGGAGCTTGAAAAACAACTTAAATATAAGGATCTCGCAATAGAAGTTGGACGTACGTGGGGAATGAAAGTGAACATTGTTCCGGTGATTGTAGGTGCATTGGGAGCAGTTAGTCTAAATTATAGTAAACATGTTAAAGAGTTGCCGTGCAAAATTTCGCCCTGGGAAATTCAAGAAATTGCGGTTTTGGGAAGCGCAAATATTTTGAGGAGAGTTTTATCATAAAGAACCCTAAATTTGCTGCTTAATATTTCATCTTTACCTTCTTTTAATGTATATTGTCTATTAATAAATGTGTGTCTGTGTGTGTGTGTGTGAGTGTGTGTGTGTGTTTTTAATGACCTTTGCACGAGGCTGCAAGGGTTTTCTGCAGTTTTCCTTTGCTTTGCAAAGAAAAATGAAATTTTTCTTTGCAAAGCATAAATGGCCTTGTGTTTTTCAAAATTGGGTAGAGCTGCAGTGATACCCGCAAAGGGAGTACCCTAGGCTTCAGCGAAGCTCGGTACTACCAATTTGCCCTGATCCTCTTTATTACTTAAATTAAGTCTTAAAATTAAGTATGTAGGTGGTATTCCTACAATTATGTCGGAAAACTAAATTTGCCCAACAGAAACTCTCTCGTTTGTAATGTGTTTAATGTTTATTACCAAAATGTTCGTGGATTGTGTTCGAAGACGCACCCGTTTTATGTGAACACTTGTGATCTGTCCTTTGATATTGTCTTCTTAACAGAAACCTGGCTCAATGTTTCAGTCAGAGATTCTGAACTTTTTCATAGTTATTATGCTGTTGTGCGTTCGGATAGAGATTGTTCAGCGGTGGGTCGTACAAGGGGTGGAGGAGTTTTGATGGCGTTTTCGCCTAAGATATCGTACTCTGTTATTGATGTATCTAATCTCTCAGATCTCGTTCCCCTGATAGATATTGCGCTATGTAGGTGCTGTTTTGGCCATACAGTCTTTTATGTGGGTGTCGTCTATGTGCCACCTGATGTTGGTGCCGCTGAGCTTGAGGTGTTCTGTGATGGATTGTCTGCGGTGCTGGTTGGGAATAGGGTGCTGCTTCTTGGTGATTTTAATGTGGCTGGTTTTGCGATGTTAGATGAGTCCCCTAAGAGCCGGGTTCTTGGAGGTTTTTGTGATTTTCTGGATCTTCATCAGTTGAATGGCATTGTGAATCACACTGGCAGATTATTGCATTTGGCCTTGACCGATGTGGAGGCGTCCTTATCTGTCACACGAGATTTGCACCCTCTGACTCCGGAGGATCCGTATCATCCTGCTCTTGCTATGTGCTTCCGGCCTGGAGTGAATAATGTTACTCCTCGTTTTTCCCCTAGCATTGATAATAGCCGATACAATTTTAGACGGGCAGATTTTCATCAGCTATATGCTGACATAGCCAATATTGATTGGACGTTCCTTACGCTGCATACAGATGTCAATGTTGCTGTCGATGCATTCTATCATGCAATATATGAAGTTATTGACCAATCTGTGCCTCGATCGCGTGCGTCTTCTTCTGATTACCCGTACTGGTTTACACCTGGAATAATTGCAAATATAAGAACTAAAAACTATTATCGCAAGAAATACCACGCCACTGGCAGCTTACTTTATCATCGTGAGTTTAAGCGAATGCGTGCACTGGTCAAGGCTCAGTCGGCATCTGCCTATGCTGACTTCCTTCGGGATGTTGAGAGTAGGATCGACTTGGATCCCGGCGATATGTGGAAGTTTGTTAGGCTTAAGAATGGTAATTCTCGTATACCGGGAACTGTTTATGATGGCGATACCTGCTATGACAGTCCTCAGGATATTGTAGAGGCATTTGCTCGCCACTTTTCTGCGGTTTACACTACTCCATCTCGTGTGACTGATGGTGGTGATTCCTGTCGTCCGGGATTTTCCCAGAGTGTGGTAACCGAGTCTGAACTCATTGATTTGATGACGGCGCTGCCCAACAAAAAGACTGCGGGTGATGATCAGATTCCGGCCTTTTTGGTCCGCGATACCAGGCTTGTTCTAGCTGAGCCGCTTGCGATTGTAATAAATCTTGCCATTGGGTCCTGTACTTTTCCAGACGTATGGAAAGAAGCCAGAATCATTCCTGTCTTTAAAAAGGGCGAGAGCTCCCAGGTCAAGAATTACCGCCCTATTGCTATCTTGTCAAACTTTGCAAAGATCTTTGAGCGGGTTTTGTACAACACAGTAAGCTTTAACACGAGAGCATACATCTCCCCTTGCCAGCATGGTTTTGTCTCTGGCAGATCGACGCTCACCAACCTTGCTTCTATATCGCAATATCTTGGCGAGGCTCTGGATGTTGGCGGTAGGGTGGATGTTGTGTATACTGATTTTTCTAGTGCGTTTGACGTGATCGACCACGGAATTTTGATTCGGAAGCTCAGCAACTTTGGCTGTAATTTACCTCTCCTCAAGCTACTTCAATCTTATCTGAGCGGTAGAATAAACTATGTATTCTACAACGGTTACTCCTCGCATAAGTTTATTTCTACTTCTGGTGTTCCCCAAGGCTCCAATCTTGGACCGCTAATGTTTGACCTGTTTCTTGATGATCTGCTAGTGTCGTTGAGCTGCCCCGCACTGGCGTATGCGGACGATCTGAAAGTGTACATGTCTATTAATAACATCCAGGACATTCAACTGCTGCAGGACAACGTTACCATTGTTGGGGACTGGTGTGTGGACAATCGATTAACAATCAATGTGCAGAAGTGTGTCTGCGTTACCTACAGCCGAAGAGTGACGGATTTGTTGCCATCTGGATACCATCTAGCCGGAACGCTTCTTCCGTGCTCGACACAGGTGAGATACTTGGGAGTGCTTTTTGATGCCCGCCTGACTTTTGTTCAGCACATTGAGGGGATTTGTGCCAAGGCCAGTAGGACGCTGGGCTTCATCCTGAGAGTGACCAAGGAATTCCGTGACGTCGGCCCGCTCAAGACTTTGTACTTTGCTTTTGTTGTCTCGACTCTGGAGTATGCTTCAATCATCTGGTCTCCGCATTATGTATCACATCAGCTGAGGGTGGAACGGGTGCAGCGTCGCTTCCTTAAGTGCCTCTCGTACCGCACTGATGGAGTTTATCCGGAGCGTGGCTGTGACTATGGTGCGCTGTTGGTGCGGCATGAGGTGACGTCTCTTGTGGTGCGGCGTGAGACGCGAGGTGTGGTGTTCTTGAAGAACTTAATTTTGAACAAGATTGACTGTATGTATCTTCTTTCGCGAGTGGGTTTTTTGGTGCCGCGTGCGGGTTCGCGTTCTAGGGACATGTTTTATTTGCCGCGCATGCGTACTAATATTATGCACTCGGTACCCACAGTAACTATGTGCCGTAACGCCAATAGGGAGCAGTATAGCTTAATGTTCAAATAATGTTGCTGTGCCTCCACTACGCTTGGAGTGAATATGTTGCACGTATTGATTTTAGTGTTCTGTTTCCCTGATGTTATTTGTTGTTGTATGCTGTGGTTATTATTGTTATTATACCGATCGTTCTCCTTACCGTAAACTATTTCTTGTCTAATTTTTATGTATTGCCTTGTAGTTGGATTTTTTCTGTTGGGCAATAAATGATATTATTATTATTATTATTATTATTATTACTTTTCAAAATTATTAGTGTAAGTTTAGTATTTATATGTTATATCTAAATTATATTATCTAGGTTTCAAATATTTAATGAGATGTATCAGAGATTTTCAATAAATAATAATAATAATAATAATAATAATAAAATAATGATATCTGAAATTAGAAGATCAGTTCATTTAACTGAGAGGTTACAACGGTTACGGCAAAACATAATACTAAAATATAGTGTTTTAGGCGAAGAGAAGGATATAGTAGTTATTGAAGAAGAGTTAAAACAGAAAATTCAAGCTAAGGCCCAACGTATCAGAAGAATTGAGAAAAGAATTCGGACTTACAATGATAACAAAAATTTTGAAGAAAATCCTAAAAAATTTTATAGGGGTCTAGGCAAGGACAATATCTGTATCCAGAATTTTCCAAACATGCAGGATGTTACCAACTTTTGGACAGGCATTTGGGGGCAATCTGGCAAGTATAATTCTGAAGCGGAATGGATTAAACGCGAGGAGAGGCGTAATAACCATTATCCAGCAATGGAAGATGTACTTCTCTCCAAAGATGACATCTCAAATGCTTGCAAAAGTTTAGCACTTTGGAAAGCTCCTGGACCAGATAAAATTCCTAATTTTTGGCTTAAAAGGATAACCATTTTGCATGAACATTTGGTAAAATGTTTTAACAATATGGTTAATAATCCGGAACTGATACCGTCGTGGCTGACTGAAGGTGTTACTGTTTTGATTCCCAAAACGGAGAATACAATGGAAGTATCCCAATATAGACCTATTACTTGTTTAAATTGTAGTTATAAATTATTAACTAAAATTTTAGGTACCAAGATTTATGAACATCTGAAAGAAAATAATGTATTGCCCTCTGAGCAGAAAGGTATTTTAAAGGACAGTTATGGATCAAAGGAACTGTTAATAATCAACAAGAAGATTGTTGAAAAGATCAAGAAGTCTCGAGGAAACCTATCCATGGCCTGGATTGATTATAAGAAGGCGTACGATAGTATCCCGCATGAATGGATTATAAAAGCCTTGGAGATATATAGGGTAAATCGAAAAATAATCTTTTTTGGTAAACTCATGTATGTCTTTATGGTCTACTAAATTATGCTTGCGGGGAGAAGACTCGTGTGTTTTCTCAGAGCCGATTGATATTAAGTGTGGCATATTTCAAGGTGATAGTTTATCTCCATTGCTGTTTTGCATAGGCCTGTTTGCATTGTCTAGGGAATTGAACGAGGATAAAGTTGGTGTGCAGTTATTACCTGGCGAAAAGTTAATTGGTCATTCATTTTATATGGATGACTTGAAACTTTATGCCAAAAATGATGTGCAGTTGAAGAGGAGCCTCAGTATTGTTAAACAATTCTCTGATGATATTGGGATGCAATTTGGCTTAGAGAAGTGTGCTAAAATTAGTATTGTCAAAGGCAAAATTGAGAAAACCGCTGACATATGCCTGAATGATCATTCTAGTATTAATGACCTAACAGATAATACTAGATATAAGTATCTGGGAATGGATGAAGCCTTTAGTATTGATGATGAAGGCATGAAGGTGAAGGTTATTGGCGAATACATTAAGCGTGTGAGGAAAATTTTAAAGTCTGGTTTAAATGGAAAGTATAAAATGCAAGCGATAAATGCATATGCAAAAGCCGAAGCAATGGAAAACTACACTCACAAAATCTACAGAACACATGACATAAACTCTTCTAGGTTGTAAAACCCTTTCTTTACAACAAGCAACTTTAAACATCTCTTAAATTTGGGCAGAGACTTTTCCTGCTTCAACCCAGTTGGCAACATATTAAAAATCTTCGGTCCCAGACAGTTGGGAGATTTGGCCTTAATGTCTAATCTGGCGTTCGCTACATCTAAATCGCCACAACGTCGGGTATTGAATTGGTGTCTATCAGATCTTTTAGAAAAACACGTACTATTTTTAAAAACAAATATTGACAGTTCATAGATATACAAACAACATAAAGTTAAAATTTTAAAATCTTTGAAAATATTACGGCGAGATGCTGTACTTTTCACACCAGCCATAATGCACATAATTCGTTTCTGACCAACGAACACATCACGAGCAGAAGACGACCCACCCCAGAAACATATCCCAAACAACGCAAGGCGAGAGCTCACCTGGGCATAGTAGAACTGGATCAGCTGTTGACGCGATAAATATGGTTTCAGCGCTCGAAACTGATAGGCCATCGAACCCAGTTTAGAAGACAGCGTCGAACATTGCTGCTTCCAGTTCAAGTTATCATCGACATGGAGGCCCAGAAATCTAATTTGATTTGTTGCCACGATATTGTGTCCGTCAAATTCAAGGTCAAATGCCTCCACATGCTTTCTGGGGCAATGAAATTGCATCTGGTGGGTTTTGCTGACGTTCAACGACAGACGATTCACCGTGAACCAGTCGCTCAACGACCCGAGAATGCGACCACTCGATGCAGCAACCTCTGCCGCAAACGAACCGTGCACCACAACGGTTGTGTCATCCGCGTACAATGTAAAATGAACACTGCTATCAATAAGAGGGATGTCGTTTATATAGAGTAAGAACAGCATGGGACCAAGTACTGAACCTTGTGGAACACCCAGGTTAACGGTTTTATAGCCTGAAGTGTGCTGCTCCAAAACTCCGTTTGACTTGCGACTGATTGAGACGCACTGCCTCCGGTTCCTGAGGTAGGACATCACCCACTCTAATGGAAGACCTCGCACCCCACACCGGAGCAGCTTGGCCTCGAGGATATGATGGTCCACACAGTCGAAGGCCCGACTGAGGTCGCAGAAGATCCCAGTAGGGACCCCTCCCGCATCGACCAGATCCATGACTCTATTTGTAAACGAATGCACTGCGGATGAGGTAGATTTGCTCTTCAAGAAGCCGTGCTGGCAGGGAGATATGATGGAATATCGAGTCAGGAATTTCTCCAATCTGTCTAAGAAGCAATGCTCGAAAATTCCAGAGAATGAAGGCGGTATGGATACTGGGCGATAATTCCCCATTCCATGTGGATCTGCTTTCTTATAGATCGGAAAAACTTTGTTGATCTTTATTTTTTCGGGAAATGTACCTGTCTTGAAGGACAGATTCACGAGACGCTGCAGAGGAGACGAAAGTACGTGAGCCATTCTTCGTATCAGAAAAGCAGGGACCTCGTCAACACCGCTAGATTTTTTGTTCTTAATCTTGCCTCTGATCAGATCACACAATTCATCCGCTGCAAATGGTTGAACAAACATGGAAGAATCAACAACTGCTGGCAGAGGCAACATAGGGGCACCCCCTGTGGGAGGTGGTATGGCAGCTACTATTTCCTGGGGTGAATTGACAAAAAAATCGTTGAAAGAAGTCGCCACCCTCGTTGGCTCAGAAGTCAAATGCCCATCTATATATACCTCGAGATCCTTGAAGGACCTAGTTTGACCTGAAAGGCGAGATATTAGTCGCCAAAACGACCGAGAGATACCATCCCTTATCCCACCGTCTTACATCACTTAGTTTTTACTTCATAACAGCTCTTTCATATCCTAAATCCTATAAAAACTAAATTAACGAACTAAAAAAATATATAAAAGACCACCTTGCATTATGTAGCAATTTTCCTATTATAACTATTAACACACATTTTCAACATGTCACTAATAAATTAGATCCTCTCTACAGATGCATTTCTCTAGCCCTACCACGGCGGATTTTGCAATATCGCAAAACACCAAAGTTTTCTGTTCGTTTTCCGTATAGAAAAAGTTTTGTTCCGCTTCCATCGCGAGATATAGCCATTTTTTTGAGGAGTGGCTGCGGAAACGCCACCCCACCACATTGGAATTTAGAATTTTTTTCGATGCCAAAGTTTTGTATCGTTTTGTTACGTTGAGAAAAAACTTTGTTCCGATCAATTTTCGAAGATATAAGCTATTTTTCGAGGAGGGGGCAGAACAGCTTTTTTGGAATTTTGAAATTTTATCATACCAGTTCATTGAATTAGTTTTGTGTCGAATTGTTCCGAAGAAAAAAGTTTTGTTCTTCTATATTTTTTTAGATACAATCAATTTTCCGATGAGCGACTTCTACTTACGTTAGCGACATTGCCTACATCAAAATTGATGTACTTCTGTATGTGTGTGTATCAATTAAATATGTATAAATGAGACAGAAACGTGTCAAAGCATAGTCATAAAATAGTTAATGCGGTAATATTTACGTCGTTGTTGCATTCAAGCCTGTCCCGGGCGTCCCAGCGCGGCGCCTCGCTAGCAAGACAGGCGACACGTGTTGCTTGGCCCCGGCTGGCCGAGTGCTAGACGAAGAGATGCACTCTTTGCAAGTTTTGGAAAAACAAGATAGTTAGATAATTTTATATTCAATTTTATACAGCTGATTATTATGTTTTTTCCATACATATGTATAACCTGAATATGTCCGGATTACGGTTGACTTACAGGGATGCAAGTGTTATTATCAAAACTTTTGGAATAGTTACTGAGATACATCGAAATGTTAAGTACAGAAACAGATGTGCTTCCGTGCGCGAGATATAGCCATTTTTTGAGGAGGTGCTGGGGAAATGCCAGCCCCACCACATTGGAATTTAGAATTTTTTTCGATGCCAAAGTTGTGTGGTAGCTTTGTATCGTTTTGTTCCTTTGAGAGAAATTTTTTCCGACCTATTCCCGAGATATAAGCTATTTTCCGAGGAGGGGCCAGAAAAGCTTTTTGGAAATTTGAAATTTTCTCGATGCCAAAGTTTTGTGCTAGCTTTGTATCGTTTTGTTCTGTTGGGAAAACGGGACCAGAACGGCTTTTAGGAATTTTGAAATTTGGTCTGACCTATTATCATATTGACTTTTAACAATTTACTTGAAACCTTTTGTTATGATCAGTGATATGCAAACTTTGTACCATCGGATTGTCAAAAGAAATGTATTCCATAAGATGACTATCATATATATATATATATATATATATATATATATATATATATATATAGGGTTCCTGGTTCAAATCCAGGCGGAGGTGTTTTTTCCAAAAATTATCCTCACCTGGGTTAATTATCATTCGCTTCTTTAGTTGATTATATATTACTGACGAGTTTACGTAATAACCATTTTCCCTTGAATTTATTCATCTATATGAGCTGTTTAGCAATAAACATTTAGCGATTCCTAGTTACCAAACTTCCATCTAGCCCCAATAGGTGTCACGACGGGTTTGTTTAATTCGAAAACTCGGATTGCAAGTCCTGAAGTGATAAATAAAACCTATGAATTTCCATCGCCTCTGTAGCTCAACTGGGAGAGCTGTCAACCGGCAATTGGAGGGTTCCTGGTTCAAATCCAGGCGGAGGTGTTTTTTCCAAAAATTATCCTCACCTGGGTTAATTATCATTCGCTTCTTTAGTTGATTCTATATTACTGACAAGTTTACGTAATAACCATTTTCCCTTGAATTTATTCATCTATATGAGCTGTTTAGCAATAAACATTTAGCGATTCCTAGTTACCAAACTTCCATCTAGCCCCAATAGGTGTCACGACGGGTTTGTTTAATTCGAAAACTCGGATTGCAAGTCCTGAAGTGATAAATAAAACCTATGAATTTCCATCGCCTCTGTAGCTCAACTGGGAGAGCTGTCAACCGGCAATTGGAGGGTTCCTGGTTCAAATCCAGGCGGACGTGTTTTTTCCAAAAATTATCCTCACCTGGGTTAATTATCATTCGCTTCTTTAGTTGATTCTATATTACTGTCGAGTTTACGTAATAACCATTTTCCCTTGAATTTATTCATCTATATGAGCTGTTTAGCAATAAACATTTAGCGATTCCTAGTTACCAAACTTCCATCTAGTCCCAATAGGTGTCACGACGGGTTTGTTTAATTCGAAAACTCGGATTGCAAGTCCTGAAGTGATAAATAAAACGTATGAATTTCCATCGCCTCTGTAGCTCAACTGGGAGAGCTGTCAACCGGCAATTGGAGGGTTCCTGGTTCAAATCCAGGCGGAGGTGTTTTTTCCAAAAATTATCCTCACCTGGGTTAATTATCATTCGCTTCTTTAGTTGATTCTATATTACTGACGAGTTTACGTAATAACCATTTTCCCTTGAATTTATTCATCTATATGAGCTGTTTAGCAATAAACATTTAGCGATTCCTAGTTACCAAACTTCCATCTAGCCCCAATAGGTGTCACGACGGGTTTGTTTAATTCGAAAACTCGGATTGCAAGTCCTGAAGTGATAAATAAAACCTATGAATTTCCATCGCCTCTGTAGCTCAACTGGGAGAGCTGTCAACCGGCAATTGGAGGGTTCCTGGTTCAAATCCAGGCGGAGGTGTTTTTTCCAAAAATTATCCTCACCTGGGTTAATTATCATTCGCTTCTTTAGTTGATTCTATATTACTGACGAGTTTACGTAATAACCATTTTCCCTTGAATTTATTCATCTATATGAGCTGTTTAGCAATAAACATTTAGCGATTCCTAGTTACCAAACTTCCATCTAGCCCCAATAGGTGTCACGACGGGTTTGTTTAATTCGAAAACTCGGATTGCAAGTCCTGAAGTGATAAATAAAACCTATGAATTTCCATCGCCTCTGTAGCTCAACTGGGAGAGCTGTCAACCGGCAATTGGAGGGTTCCTGGTTCAAATCCAGGCGGAGGTGTTTTTTCCAAAAATTATCCTCACCTGGGTTAATTATCATTCGCTTCTTTAGTTGATTCTATATTACTGACGAGTTTACGTAATAACCATTTTCCCTTGAATTTATTCATCTATATGAGCTGTTTAGCAATAAACATTTAGCGATTCCTAGTTACCAAACTTCCATCTAGCCCCAATAGGTGTCACGACGGGTTTGTTTAATTCGAAAACTCGGATTGCAAGTCCTGAAGTGATAAATAAAACCTATGAATTTCCATCGCCTCTGTAGCTCAACTGGGAGAGCTGTCAACCGGCAATTGGAGGGTTCCTGGTTCAAATCCAGGCGGAGGTGTTTTTTCCAAAAATTATCCTCACCTGGGTTAATTATCATTCGCTTCTTTAGTTGATTCTATATTACTGACGAGTTTACGTAATAACCATTTTCCCTTGAATTTATTCATCTATATGAGCTGTTTAGCAATAAACATTTAGCGATTCCTAGTTACCAAACTTCCATCTAGCCCCAATAGGTGTCACGACGGGTTTGTTTAATTCGAAAACTCGGATTGCAAGTCCTGAAGTGATAAATAAAACCTATGAATTTCCATCGTCTCTGTAGCTCAACTGGGAGAGCTGTCAACCGGCAATTGGAGGGTTCCTGGTTCAAATCCAGGCGGAGGTGTTTTTTCCAAAAATTATCCTCACCTGGGTTAATTATCATTCGCTTCTTTAGTTGATTCTATATTACTGACGAGTTTACGTAATAACCATTTTCCCTTGAATTTATTCATCTATATGAGCTGTTTAGCAATAAACATTTAGCGATTCCTAGTTACCAAACTTCCATCTAGCCCCAATAGGTGTCACGACGGGTTTGTTTAATTCGAAAACTCGGATTGCAAGTCCTGAAGTGATAAATAAAACCTATGAATTTCCATCGCCTCTGTAGCTCAACTGGGAGAGCTGTCAACCGGCAATTGGAGGGTTCCTGGTTCAAATCCAGGCGGAGGTGTTTTTTCCAAAAATTATCCTCACCTGGGTTAATTATCATTCGCTTCTTTAGTTGATTGTATATATATATATATATATATATATATATATATATATATATATATATATATATATATATATATATATATATATATATATCAACTCAATTAATAAATTTTTATTGGCCGTTTTCCCAAATATTTACCTTGTTACATATATATATATATATATATATACCTATATACCGAGGTATACAGGGTCACAAAATATTTTGAGTTTTCGGTTACTTCCGGTTACACCGGAAATAATGTCATCTTTTATATTTCAAATGGAACAGCCTGTATTTTATCGCATTTTTGAAATCTTCATTAAATTTTAATTCACTTTTATGTTACATTCCCTATACCTAACATGTGTCATTTTTGAGATATTAATTGTTTTCATTAAAAAATGACAACTGCACGGTTACTTTCAATTACATATAAACTATCCCCTTTGACAATTGGAAAAAAGTTGTCCGGCGAAATTGTTGTGAAGGTAACGTATTATCGACACATCGGTAGAACTCTTCTAAAAGTTATACAGGGTGTTCAAATTATAAGATCAAAGTGGAATTCGATATTAGTACTAAAAGTAGATTTTTTCAAATGGCAACCCTAACATATTAATACATATCTCAATTCTATGGAAAATTTTAGATCAACTTTGTTTACAATGTCCCATACCAAAAATGTACTTGTACCTACTGAAATCGATTTGTAAAGATCACAGTAGAAATTGCAAACATTGCCAAATCTAGATTGCTTGTGAAAACAATTGAACAATTAGGAAAAACACAACTTTATTAAACAAGTTTCTAGGTAATTTTTAATTATAATTAATTTAGTAATTATAAAATTATAAGCCTACAATAAAGCACACTATTAAAAATAAAACCAAGACGTAAGGTAATTTTAAAAAAATTTCTGTATTCAATTTCAGTAACTCTTCAATAACGTTGCCGTTTTCCGCTAAAGATGCTATAATTCTTTTTAACGCATTATTGTTGGTGGCGTCCCTGATTGAGTTAGCACATAACCCATTGAAAGCAGCTCGAACTCTATCTTTCATGTTCTCCTTATCAATTATTGGGTTCTCATAAACTACGTCTTTAATAGCTCCCGAAATTAATAAATCCATTGGCGTCAAGTCGGGGGAACGCGGTGGATATTTGTATGACCCATTAAGCGGATTCCACCGATCACCGATTATTGCTCGTTAAGCAAGCGTCTTACTGCAAATGTTATCTGCGCTGGAGCACCGTCAATTTGAAACCACCCAATAATGGAGGACCCAATAACTGATAAGGAGAACATGAAAGATAGACTTCCAGCTGCTTTCAATGCGTTATGTGCTAACTCTATCAGGGACGCCACCAACAATAATATGGTAAAAGGAATAGTAGCATGTTTAGCGAAAAACGGCAACATTTTTGAACAGTTACTGAAATAGAATTAAGCGCTTTTTTTATTTTCTTAACGTTTTCTTTTATTTTTAATATTGTGTTTTATTGTAGGCTTATAATTTTATGAATACTAAACCAATCATAATGAAAAATGACCTAAAAAACTTGTTTTACTAAAAAGTTTTGTTTATTCCAACTTGTTCAGTTGTTTTCAACGCAATCTAGATTTGGCAATATGTGCAATTTCCACTGTGATGTTTAAAAATCGATTTAAGTAGGTACATTTACATTTTAGGTATAGGACATTGTACACAAAGTTGATCTAAAATTTTCCATAGAATTGAGAATTGTATTCATATGTTAGGGTTGCCATTTGAAAAGATCGACTTTTAATACTATTCTCGAATTCAACTTTGATCTTATAATTTGAGCACCCTGTATAACTTTTAGAAGAGTTCTACCGATGTGTCGATAATACGTTACCTTCACAACAATTTCGCCGGACAACTTTTTTCCAACTGTCAAAGGGGATAGTTTATAAGTAATTGAAAGTAACCGTGCAGCTGTCATTTTTTAATGAAAACAATTAATATCTCTAAAATGACACATGTTAGGTATAGGGAATGTAACATAAAATTGAATTAAAATTTAATGAAGATTTCAAAAATGCGATAAAATACAGGGTGTTCCATTTGAAATATAAAAGATGACATCATTTCCGGTGTAACCGGAAGTAACCGAAAACTCAAAATATTTTAGTTGAGATGATCGTATCCAAGAATATAAGTCCACAAATTTTTAATCTGTCATGTCATTTGGTTCTCCATATACTTCTAATGGCAGCTCGTCGTGGGAGACCCTGTATATACAGGGTCCTGCAACTAAGCTCCCGTCTTCTGTAGCTCACTTACTCATTAAGCTAAGAGTTTGACATTTTGCAAGCGTACCGTGTACTTCAAGGTACAATTGAAGAAATTATTTTTTATTATACAGGGTGTTCCAAAAATGTGCAACGCCATGGTAATATATGTTTTTTTAAATTGCATGCTATACATTTTTCTACACCCCTCGGATAATTGCTGATATCTTCGAAAATTGATCGGAACAAAACTTTTTCTCAACGGAACAAAAGGATACAAAACTAACACAAAACGTTGGCATCGAAAAAAATTCTAAATTTCAATGTGGTGGGGTGGCATTTCCCCAGCCCCTCCTCAAAAAAATGGCCATATCTCGCGAACGCAAGCGGAACAAAACTATTTCTATAGGTACGGAACAATTTGACACAAAACTAATACAAAACTTTGGTATATTGCGATATTTCAAAATCCGCCATGATGGGGCTGGAGAAATGCACTCCCTCTCTACGTCAGGGAGACCAGTCTTCAACCAAAAACTATTTACAAACCTTTTACTTACAACCAATCTAATATTAAACTTTCCAAATTACTTAAACCTTTTAACATTTTACCAGCATTTAAATCCAACACTCAACTGTTCAATTTATTGTCAAGTCAGCGCAAGCTTATTAGACCAACCTTTTGTGAGAACGGTGTATATTCGGTGTCATGTGAACTGCGATGCAATGTAGATTAGACAGACTAGATCATTGGCGAGGCGACTGAATGAACACAATAGTCAAACTACATCCAACTTATACCAAAACAAAATTCAAACTGGTCATAACATTAATAATAAAAATGCTAAATTACTTCATAAATGTCAAAAGGGCTAACGTTTAGATATGCTTTAACAATTACAAATACAACGTCACGGGAAATCTCCCCATAACACTTTATTTAACGACCAGAGTAGATTTGCCTACAAGCCTCTTTTTACTTGACTCTTATTATATTATACCTCGCCTTTGTTTCTTTCCTAGTCGAATCATTTTATATTATATATTTTTCGTGTTTACTATTAGCTGGTTCTAGTTTTCGAATGTTCTATTCCGGCAATGCTTTGCACATGTGCCATTAATAACTGTCTTGCATCGTTGCAGTTTTCGATATTATACGTCTACTAGCAAGCAAACATGTTTCAATTTTCTTTTCTTGCACACATGTAACTTACACGTTTCTTACCTTCATTGGGAAACGCATTGCGGTGCTTTTTTTGTTCGTATTGTTGTTGTTTTCCGCCGTTCTCGAACATAAGTTGTCTTTCGGTTGTTTATTACGATTTGTAATGTGTGTTTTTTGACAAATGTTTACCACGTGCAAGGCTGACCTTGGTATTTCACTGATATTGTTTTTTACATTAGTTCTTTCACATGTTCTCAAAGCTTTTTAAATATTCCATTTACATCCTGACGCTTGTGTTTACTATTTGACGTGAGTTTTGTACTTAATTAATGTTTGTTCTCGATTGCTTATTATGTTCTCGTTTGTTCTCGTTGTTCTCGTTTGGTTATTAGTATTATGCTACTGAAGATGACAGATATGTCGAAACTAGTATAGTAAATGAAATTTTACTTCGCAAAGAAAAGGGACCTTTTATTCTCCAATACTTCGTTACGTTGCATTATAGACACATTCCAACAAATAAACAGTAAACAAATAAAACCAAATATTCTATTAGGTCTTTTACAAAGTACCTACCTACACGCATATGTAAATAATTAGATTACAAAACACACTTTCCAAACAAAAGTGAACACGATTAACAAAAGTAATCTGACAGAAATTTGAAAGAAAAAGAAAATAGAAACAAGAGAGTTCTAATATAATGAGATTGAGTAGTTCAATGTAGTATAATTTATTCAAAAGTTCTACTTGTAGTCATAATTATGATTATTTTCGGCTTTGAACATAATTAAAAATGATTTAAGGGAATTTATTGGAGCTATTCTGCACCTCACAACAATTTTATAAACGCATTTTGCACTTAATGGTATTTTTATTAGAATGAATTTTATTTCGTACTATGGACTGTGTCTTATGGGTGCTTTTGTAATTATTACAGATAGAAAGTCAATGGACAAAGTTTGTTATATGTCTACGGGACAGGTATAATGCATACGACTACATGTTATATACTGGTTTATTATAGAGGTAACTGGCAACATATACGTACAGGTATTATATACAAAATGTTAGACAACCAAACATACATCATCTCCCTCTTTCAATAATTGATAACAAGAACTCAAATGTAATGCATTCTTCACAACTCTGTAATTACAATCCAAACACAAGAAATTCAAAATTTAATACAATAAAATATAACACATTCTGTTACAATTATAATTACATCAAACTGTGGAATCATATCTGTCTGGTATCTATACGGTACGGCCGGAACGAGTGACATAATCGGAGGCGGGTATATTTGTTACATCAGTTACAATTACAATATTTTCATCATTAGTTTCTGGAGGTTTTAAAATCTTTTCATTGACTGGTGCTTGATGTTCATTGATATTTCCATACTAGTTTTGCCTCTATGTGGTGATGGTCATTTAAGGATTTTCTTGAGTAGTATGTATTACGTCTTAATATGTTTCCATTTTCAGATCTTACAATATATGAGCGAGGATAATTTGTCGACGATAATATCTTAGCAGGAGACCATTCTTTACCATTTTACAGCATGACACTTTCTCCAGGTAAGTAAGTTTGAACTGTTCTTAATTGTTTTCTGTCATGATAGTATTTATAAATTTTTTGGTTATTATTAAGTTTTGACACCACATTTTTTATTATTTTAGGTTTCAGTCTCTGATGATTAGTAGGTAGCTTCGTTTTGATCGTTCAGCTCATTAGCATTTCACCAAGAGAAGCTCCAAGAGATGGACAAGCAGTAGATCTATGTTCTAATAGCAAGACACGCCAATCAATACCACTATGAAAACTTGTCTTTAATATCTGTTTAGCTATATGTACACCCTTTTCTGCAAGCCCATTACTACGTGGATAGTTAGGACTAGAATTAACTAGTGTAAAATTCCATTTATGGGAAAACTCATTAAATTCATGCGAACTAAACGACATGTTATCAGCAACTATCATTCCCAGTACACCATCAGTTGTGTACACTGTAATCAATTTATCTTTGATTTCATCGGCTGTCTTTTGTTTTAAGTTTATTATTTCCAACCACTTCGAGTAGTAATCAATATCAAGCAATCCGTTCTGTTAAAGTTCATCACATCAATACCTACTTATTGAAACGGCAATGTTGGCAACTCATGTGGTAACAATGGTTCTTTTTTTTAGATGAAGCATATCGTTCACAAGTAGAGCATTTATTAGTAAAATGTATAACTTCGTTTGTTAAACCTGGCCAATAAAGTATTTGTTTGACTTTCATGAGTGTTTTTGTTATGCCCATATGTCCTTCGTGTAATAATTTTAACATTTTTGATCTTAGTATATATGGAATTACTAGTCTATTGTTAAAATATATAATGCCGTCTTCAACTGTTAGATCGTTGTTCAATTTATAATAATGTGTACAATCGTTAGGAATGCTTTTCTTATCAGGCCAGCCTTCATTACAATACTTTAAGATTATTATTAAGATGTCATCATTTTTAGTTTCTGTAGCAATTTCAGCTGTAAATTGACTTTTTTAAGTCTATTAATACAATGAACACTGCCCTGAATATGAATTTCATTAAAATAAGTCTCTGACACATAGTTTCTAGTTAGAAGGTCTGCTATGTACATTAGTGTTCCTGGTAAATATGTTAAATTTAGGTCAAAATCAAGTAGTTTAAATCTCATTTTTTTGTAATCGCTATGATAGTATTTTTATTATCCCTTTTTTCATGATACTAACTAGAGGTTGATGGTCACGCTGTACGTTTACTTTAGTACCCCACACATAATTCTTAAGCTTTAGGCAAGAAAAAACTACACTCAATAGTTCTTTCTCGATTTGGGAATATGATATTTCTGTGGGTGTTAAACTTGAAGCAAATGCAATAGGCTTATTATTTTGTAAAAGGCATGCACCCAACCCAGTGGCGGCCCGTGGTACATTTTGATGGTAGAGCCACACAACATGAAAAATATGCCTTGTTTTTATGAAATAAAGAAATTTCTTGTTAAGGTTTATAATTTCAAACAGTTTTATCAGTTACTTTTTGCGATATATAAACTCCATTCGATGTTCTTCTTTATTTGAAAATAACCCAATCACATGCTTATTGAAATCTTCAATATTACCGAGAAAAGCTTTTTCAGAGGACAACATTCCAAGCGCACTAAGCCTTTCTTCAATCATCGTATTCCTTAAAAATGTCTTAACTCTTTTTAACATAGAAAAACACCGCTCAGCTTCAGACGTTGACATAGGTATTGTCACTAAGATTTTTAAGTTTTAGAGTTTTTAGAAAAGTATTACCCATCTTGTAAAATAAGTGATAAAATTGAAACAGCTCCAGCAGAAACACCCTGCAATTCTTCTCGTTCGTAAAGTACTTGCAGTTCCGTTTTCAATCTATTTCTTTCCAAAGAAGGATAAAAACGAAGTATTTCACAAAGAAAATTATCAGAAAATTGCTTGCGATATTCAGTAAAATTTTCCACCGTGAATAAATTAGCAGCTACTAAATGTCTCGTTAAACTAAATCTCGTTCTTATTTGCTGGACAATAGAATCACAAATTTCCAACGCTTCTCTTTTCGTATTTTCAAAAGCTACTGTACGTTGTCTTTTTCGGGATGGTGGTCCGTCTTCTGAGAATTCCAATTTAAATTCAGCAATAATTTCATCTATTTTATCACGTATTTTCTGTATTTGCAACTTTTGCAAATCGTGCTTAACCCTAACCGCGTCAGTGTTTTTCTTTTGTAGTTGTTTAAAAATTATCTCCACATGGGGCATTATTTTATGGAAAATTGTTAACCAAAATACACAATCCTTGTCCTTTAGTCTAAGTTTATAGGCACCCGCTTGTTCTATCGTCGACGCCAACTTAATATTTTCGTCATTTTCCATTACATTTATTTTTTTAATTAATAGTTAATATTTTTATTTATTAACTCTTTTCTATACTCAAAAACGGTGTTAACCCCTCGCGAATGAAAATTCCATCTCGTTTGTAACGAACGGAGTAAGAGTCTCTGAACAATTTCGTCCTGAACACTCGTTCTTTGTCGAGACGTAGAAAAAAATGAATAAATCCCGGACAAGTGTGCGAAAAATATTTTAGCTGATCGATTAATTTTGCACTTTTTCCTCAATAGTACATGTTAGAAAGGGCTTATTCAGTAATGAACTAATTAGATTCAATGTGTATGACGCGGAGCGGAACTTTTTGTGTCAGATTTAACCGATATGAACCGCGAAATACGAGTAGCACATGCACGCCGACTCGATTGAGCCAACTCGAGTTTGGCTCCAAATGCACATACAGAACGCGACGTCACTAGACCCCCACCTACCCGCGCACCGCCCCGCGAAGGCCGTAGTTCTAAAGGTGCATACAAACCTGCCGCGCCGCGCCCGCGACGCTCACGCGCCGCGCGGCGCGCGCGCCTGGCGCGTCGAAAAGTATAGGCGCGCGCGCCTCTGCCGAGCCCCCTGCGGGCCGGTTGAGCGACACGGCGCGCCTGCAACGCGAAGCGTGCGCGCCTGCGACGCGACGATCGCGCGCTCGTGCAGCATTCGCCGAGACCAGGCGCCAGTCCCATATCATATTTTGTTGTTCGAGCGCAAATGGTCTCGCAAGTCGCAGTACAACTTGGGACGTCAACGGAGAGCCATGTCGTCTGCAGGGTGGACAGATGACTGGACAGTGGCCAGCTTAATTTTTATAGTTATGTACAGAGAATTTAAAATATTATGGGATCCTACCCACAAAAATTATTCTAAAAGTGACTTTTAAAAAAATGCTTGGTAGGATATTGCAAATAAAATTAAGAATAATTGCACAGGAGATGCACGTAAAACAATTGATAGTTTATTGTCTACCTACAGGGAGAGCGAGCGAACATAAAAATGTGTAGGGACAGGAAAAGCTAAGCTTCGTCTAAAACAATCAATTAATGGTTGGTTAAATCAATTTTTATTACTGGCACTTGCTACCAAGGACATAGTATGTATCTACATTTATTTGTGGATGTATGTTTATTTGGCTATTCAGGATGTTTAAAGCAAATGTAAATGTCAACATGGTTACGTGAATGAACCGTTAAAACAGAATGTCCGTATTTTGTGCAAATTCAAGGGGACCTCGGTCTCAAAAAACGATTCGAAAACTATGCGTTAATGTTGATCAATTATCTATAAAGAAATGTACGCAAAATTATTTTTAGTTATACAGTACATGTAGGTGCATGAAGAAACTATACTTTTTTTATGGAATGTCGTTTATATATTATTATGTATTAATACTAAGGAATTTGTATTTCAAAATGTATCAGAGATATTCACTTGTGCGTTAAAAAAATGCAACTGCAAGCCTATCTTAAAATTTCGTATAAACCAATGTTTTTTAAAAGTAGTATCTTACAACTTTATCACACAATCACCAAAACCACTAGGTGGATGACGATGTTGAAAAGCCAGACAAAATACAACTACAAACCGCAATAATCGTCGTACTTCCCTCCCTCGTAGAGAGAGAGTAATGCGCATGCTCGAGAGCCGTGATCTACCCGCGCGCCAACCGAAACTGGCGCGCGCGCCAACCGTGACAAGCGCGCGCGCCCACTACGCCCGGCGCGCGGGTGGCGCGCGCGCCTACTGCAACCGGCGCGCGGGTGGCGCGCGCGCCCACTGCGACCGGCGCGTGGTAGGCGCGGCGCGGGCGCGTCGCGGGCGCGGCGCGGAGGTCTGTATGCACCTTAAGGAACTGCGGAGCCAGAAATAACTTGGCTGTGATGGTGCTGGCGCGGCGGTATAATAGCACGGTTGACCGCATTGTGTTGGGGAGTGAAATGCGTTGCGATGTTTCACTACTCCTTAAACCTACGCAGGCATTGTTTAACATTTAAAATGGAAAAAAACGGTTTTTAGAATTAATTACAAATTCTTGCTGAGGTTGAAACTACAGGTAGTGCCATGGCTCCTTGGCTCTATATAACGAGCCGCCCCTGACCCAACCCATCTTTAGATGCATCACACTGTATGGTTAGTTGAATATTAGGACTGTACTGTGATAATGTAGTTTGTTCTGCAACTAATTTCTTTAAAGTTTCAAAAGATTTTTTATGATTTAAATCCCACGTCCATAAGATACTTTTCTTAAGTAACTCTCTTAAAGGTGCACTAATAATTGCCATGTTTGGGATGTACTCCCTTAAATCATTTATGCAGCCTCAAATTCGTTGTAACTCTACTTTGATTGTTGGGTCTTTAAATTTTAAAATTGCTGTTATGTTTTCTCAGCCTTGACACCATCTTTATTAAAAATATGGCCTAAATACATCACCTCTGTTTGTTTATATTGAAGCTTACCAGAAATAAATTTTATATTATATTGTTTAGCTCTATTACAATTTGAATTAATTTGTCGTGCTTTTCCTCTGTTTCCGTAGCAATTAGTATATCATCGAAATAAATTATGATATCCTTAGAATCAATATCACCAAAATATTTGTTATTAAGCTTTATAAGGGCTTCTGGAGCGCACGATAAACCAAAAGGTAAGCTTAAAAATTTACAATAGCCAAATGGCGAACTAAATGTGCATAAGTCTGTACAAGACTTTTCCAGTTTAAGGTACCAGAATCCTTTTTTATATCAAATATTATATCGTATACAACTTTTTATTTAGTAGTTTAAATTTAATCCCTTCAAACGTTTGAATTAACTAAAATGCTCTTTTAATAACGTTATTAAGATTTTCTACTATTACTATTACTATTAAATTACTAGTCCACTCTTTTGGATTTTCAACTTTTTCTACGATTTTCTTTAGTTCTTTAGTTCTGTTTTTATTTGTTAACTGTTAATTTTTGCGGTGGTTTAATTATCCATTCACTATTTTCCATAATTTTAAATTTATATTTATTAGGAAAGACTCCTATTCCTTTAAAGATTTCAGAATGTTTCTTATTTAATTCATCTTTATAACATATTTTATTAATTGAATTCACCTCACCAGTTTCACTAAATAATTTTAACTTTAAACGACCATCAAGTCCCAGTATTGGTTGTAAACTACCTTTTACAATGACAAATTCTAATTTAATTTGCAAATCGTTTAATTTTACAATCGCTTGTTCCGCCCACACATGCAGGTAGCTAAGCAATGCGATCACTACCGCCTGTGGCTGCAGTCGATACGGCAAGCGAGTTGGTTTGAGTATCTGACTATGCGGAACGGCGCCTGTTACTCGAGACTAGCTGTACAGAGTGTAGTGACTGTAGTGTTCCCACTATTTAACTACAGATATATAAATCAGCTGTTATTTACTTATACGTAATCCTGTATAATGTAGATATGTATATAAATAATATTTTATAGTTGTATATCTCTGATAATAACTACTTTGGAACCATAAAGGTACATTTAAATTAGAGCGAACGAACGAATTCGTTCGTTTAAGCTAGAATAATTTACGTGGAGAACCAAACGGGAACGAACGTATTCGTTCGTGGTCGTGGATGTGTTCCAACGCCTGTCGGTAAATCAGCGAATCATCAAAGGAAATCGGTGGTTAATGCAAATACCGGCGAATTCGTTCCTTCGTTCGTTTGTTTCTGTTCGTTCTAATTTAAATGCACCTTTATGCAGGCTGCGCACTGAAGGAATACAATAAGCAGGCACCAAACAGGCAGCAAGCACGCTATATTTTGCATCTTAGAAAAATTTGCACGCTGACAGAACACAGCAAGACCACAGTACTCAAACATGGCGTCTATTTAATGTGACACTTAATTTCATAAAACATGGATTAGAATATGGTAATGAGCCTATCGCTTATAAATAAAATTGTGGTAAGCAATTTTTAAAAAATATGTCCACAATAAAAAGAGTCTGCATAAATTATGTAATGTTAACGGTTTTTGCATTTTGTTTATTTGTAGTATAAAGAATAGATGGTTTATTCACATTGTCATGCAACTCATTAGTAGCCATGTTGTCAATAATATATTAATTTTAAAAAAAGATATAGAAATAAACTATTAAGCCTGGATAAATAGTCTTTAATAGAGCTATGTTCGTAGGATTATCGATTTCGACGTATTTAACGTCATCTTCGGATCCAGCTACAATAAAAAATATAAAATAAGCAAAACAAAACGTAATCTTCAATCATGTATCTTACAGTCTAAAAGTTAGCTACGTAAAATGTATAAAACGTTCCCGGACATTGTAGGTTATGTTTGAAACGCCACATATAATTATTCCTAAAAATAAAAATATAAGGTAATAAAGTCACTATGCTGTCAGATATACACATCTTACACTAGAAAAATCTTCTTAGGTGTTTATAGAAGTTGATGGAGACCGATTAACAAAACTTTACTGCTAATTACGAAGCTTCAAAACGTAACAGCGTTGGTATTGGGAGGGTGCGTGATGCAAGCGCCTCTCCCGAAGTAGGCGAGTACTATGTCCACGAGGCGTAAATGGAGCAGTTCGCAACTATATGTTACAGTTATCTGTAGTGTTTTAGTGGTCCAATCAAACTTGTATTATTATATTGTTTTTGGAAAATAACTGTTAATAGTGAACTTAATTAACTTAATTTCATTGAACTTAATTTAATTTACAATATATTATAAAATATAATTATAAACAACTATTAGGTAAGGTTATGTTTCATGTAGAATTAGTTCAGGTTAAGTTATTGTTGTTTGATTAATAAACTAGCAAGGCTGTGCTGTAGGGTCCGAGATCTAGCTCATATTCGCACAGTCAATTAGCCTGCAAAACACGTGCACAACACAAAATGAGGTTAGTTTATGTTTTGAGACTTTTAGGGTGTATTGTAATCATGTAGAACACGTGCACAACACAAAATGAGTGTACTTTATGTTTTGGGACTTTTAGATTATATTGTAACTTTCTTATAAAACAAGCAATCAAACTAGACAAACCCTTTTACTCAACCTTAATAATAAGATTATATTGCTGAATTGTGAATGTAATTTGAAAATAAATTTCGGTTTTAGCTCAACATGAGTGTAATAATCTTGGAAATCTATAAAATTTGCATTTCTTGATATTTCTCCTATTATTCGTACATTTGTCAATACAAAACTTAGTGTCCCCCCCATTACGAAGTTATCGATGAACGATCTGTTGGTGTGAACCACAGAATTATATACTTATGAGTTATGACAGCTAGGCAACAACATAATGCGCCGTACTGCCTGTTTGTAGCGCCGTACTGCACGTTTGTAGGCCGATATTTCTCCGTTTCTCCACCACGGGCGCCTAAACCGATTTTCGTCTCCCTTCCACGGGGCATGCACGGTGCCAATAGGATATAGGTGTCAACTATATGAGGTTATGTGCGAAATTCATAGAAGTTATAGGTGGCGCGGTGGTAAGCCAATTTACACCAATACAAACTTTTGAAAAGGACGAATCACATTGCTAAAATTAATGAAATACAATTACAATGTGAGAAAAACACATCAGAGGGCAATTTAAAATTAAAAAACTCTTAATTCTATTTTAGGTATCGTGACTATGGTGTGTAAAGATGTAATCACCTGGGAACTCTGTAATGTTGTTCAGTAGATAGTTGTTATCTTTGTCTCTGTCTCTTCGTTTGTGGATGTGGTATATTTCTGTAATGTCCATTAGGGCCGATTTTGGAAGGTTCTTCAGTAGTTTCATGTTTGAAATGTTGAAGTGATGTCCCTCTTCTATCATATGTTGAAATACAGCTGAGTTGCTTCTTGTGATATGTTCTCGGAATCTAGTTCGAAGGTTGCGGCCTGATTGTCCGATGTAATTCTTATTGCAGTTGGTGCATTTCAATTCGTATATTCCACTCTTTTCGAGTGGCGGGATGGAGTCTTTGTTGTTCATTAGTATTTTTTCTATACTATTTCTTGTAGGGTGTGCTGTTGTGATGTCATATTTTGTCAAGATAGTATGTAGTTTCTTGTGTAGTCTAGGATGGTATGTTAATTTTCTGTAATTATTCGTTGTCTGTATGTGCGGATATATCTCTTTCAGAGTTCTATCTTGTTTTAACCTTCTGTACAAATGGTGTATCATGTCTTCTCTGTAACCATTGTTTACTGCTATTTGCTTGATGGTGTTGAATTCTCTCGTGTGTTCAACAGAGTGGAATATACGAATTGAAATGCACCAACTGCAATAAGAGTTACATCGGACAATCAGGCCGCAACCTTCGAACTAGATTCCGAGAACATATCACAAGAAGCAACTCAGCTGTATTTCAACATATGATAGAAGAGGGACATCACTTCAACATTTCAAACATGAAACTACTGAAGAACCTTCCAAAATCGGCCCTAATGGACATTACAGAAATATACCACATCCACAAACGAAGAGACAGAGACAAAGATAACAACTATCTACTGAACAACATTACAGAGTTCCCTAGGTGATCTTTACACACCATAGTCACGATACCTAAAATAGAATTAAGAGTTTTTTTAATTTTAAATTGCCCTCTGATGTGTTTTTCTCACATTGTAATTGTATTTCATTAATTTTAGCAATGTGATTCGTCCTTTTCAAAAGTTTGTATTGGTGTAAATTGGCTTACCACCGCGCCACCTATAACTTCTATGAATTTCGCACATAACCTCACATAGTTGACACCTATATCCTATACCAACGCTGTTACGTTTTGAAGCTTCGTAATTAGCAGTAAAGTTTTGTTAATCGGTCTCCATCAACTTCTATAAACACCTAAGAAGATTTTTCTAGTGTAAGATGTGTATATCTGACAGCATAGTGACTTTATTACCTTATATTTTTATTTTTAGGAATAATTATATGTGGCGTTTCAAACATAACCTACAATGTCCGGGAACGTTTTATACATTTTACGTAGCTAACTTTTAGACTGTAAGATACATGATTGAAGATTACGTTTTGTTTTGCTTATTTTATATTTTTTATTGTAGCTGGATCCGAAGATGACGTTAAACACGTCGAAATCGATAATCCTACGAACATAGCTCTATTAAAGACTATTTATCCAGGCTTAATAGTTTATTTCTATATCCTTTTTTAAATTTACCACGAAGCATGGACACGGTGGAAACCTTTATTAATCAGAATATATAAATAGTAATTTGATTGTACAAATATTTCTCTGACGTGGCTGAAGTTTATTTTTTTAAATCCGTTTTTTGCATCTAATTTAAAATTTATGATAATGCAAAATGCAGTGCAATAATCTCCACAAAAATCCAGATTGCTTGGATGCTGCATGTGTGCGACGCAAAAAAACTGACAGAAAACATCACCTCGTCAGCAAAGCATCAGCCAATGCTCGTTCAGTGTGCGAATCTACATTTAAAAGGTCTCATGTATTCTTTTTTTGCACCTGTATGCTTTTGCTGCCTGCTAGCTGTATGCTCCTCTAGTGTGCGGCCTGACATAGTTTCCAGTTTTTTTGTAATGGGTCAATGCCCGAAAAGTAGTAACTAATGTAACTAATAAACATGGTAAAGTAAAGAACCTTGATTTATTCATCCAAATAGATAATTATGTTTTATCGTTTTTATTTTCAGTTCAATAATAAATGTACAAGTTAAAATCTAACATTTGATCAAATCTGCTACGGACTGATTTCATCATGAAAAACTAAAGTGAATGGATAGAACTCTCCAGGTTCACCCCAACAAGTAACTGACATCAAAGTATTCGATACACCTCATCTAGAACAACCTAGTTTTTTTAAAATAAATATAGTTATAATGTACAGCTTTTTACAATAGCTACCAATTCACGTAAAATGCATACTTTTAAATAAGTACAATTACTACTGAATTTCTGTTATACTGCTTTTATCTTTTTCTTGATTCTCTTGGTTTTCAATTCCGTGCACTTCAGGCATTTCCACATGATCCGGTGGCACTGTAGAAATGCTACCATCTTCTTCATTAACCGTTAATCCAATAGTGGCTCCTATCTTAGCCGATGCCTGCTTAAATGTATCGCTTAATTTATCCTGTACCACATTAATACACATTGACATCAACGCTAAACCAAAAACTAAGTAAATGATGGATAGAATCATGAAGATATGATTACTTGGGACAAAGTCTCCCAAGCCAATTGTAGATAATGATATGAAAACAAAGTAGAAGGACGAGAAGAAGTCCCAATTTTCCAATATTTGAAAAGCAACTGCACCAAGAAATATATACAATACTAGAATTGACAAAGCTAGAGTAACTGGCAGGTTAAATTCATCATCTATCTCATAGTTTGATGGAGCTGGTGTTGCTGGAGATGTACCACTGTCATCAGGCGCTTCCAGTCCGAACTCGACATTTGGATCTGTGAACATCGATGGTCTTCTTAATGTTGCGATATCATATACGCCTTTAAATATATCCTGTAAACAGAAAACCAAAAAAGATTGTGTGAGTAGAGTTGTTCTGTGGGGTCATAGCAAGCATGTCAAAATCGCAAATTGAATATAAAATTCATCAAATTTTCATATAATAGCGTAAACAGAATCTGTAGAATCAATGTAGCTACTCGACATAGGTGACTATGTCAAATAATATTTGAATTTATCCATATTGAAAATATTGATTCCCGCTTTTCTAAGATATAGATAACTTAACGACTAATTTTTCCATACGTTGCGAACTTTATGGAACACGCCAGCGGATTAAATCCTCTGCGGCAGCGTTTTTGGGTTCTGTGAGAAAATAGTAACAAATAGCAGTAGTGGCTGCCGTTTCTTGGACCCAGTATTTATTGAACACAAGTGAAAAGATTAATTAAATTATTTATTACTTAAATATATTTAATGTTTAGAAAACAACAACATCTGGAAGAATTGGTCAAAATTTATCATTAATGGTCTTCAGTAATTTTCGGTGTCCAGACACATGTGTGAAGCAAACCTGTAATTTAAATCTGCAGCTCGTATTGGGCACGTATTATTAAGAGGAGAACAGACTATAGGTTGTGGGTTTCAATATGAAATTGCTAAGTTCTGAGCTTCTTTGAAAGAAATCGTTTTCTACCATTCATAAGAACACAACAAGGTGATTTACAATTATAGGCGAAAATTGATATGAATAATTACAATAAAATTATTGTAGGCACTGCTTTGTTTCCAAAAAAGGGGACCGGAAGCTTTGAAATGATTTTTTAAATTAAATAGTCAATTATTTTAAAGATTTCTAAGATCAGAAGTTTAATCTTATTTCGCATTTCTTATTTATAGTACATTTAATATCCGCCTCGAGTTATAAATTACCGTATATATGTAGTATATAGATTCTAGATTTTTGATATACGTTGTATCGTTGAGTGAAAGAATAATAAAGAGGCGCCACCCGTATCGCGCACATGTCTTACCTACATGCTCCGAACAATAGATGGCGCTTTTTAGTGGCAAACCGAAGTCTGCGTACTAGAGCGCCGCGCCTCATTTGAGTTTTATCCGAAGTGTTTTCTATGGTTTTATCTTCGTGGAGTGTGGTTGTTTGATTTAGTGAAGGTTAAGAACGGCGTTATCGCTAAACCACAAGATGTCGATACGAACAAATATATGCTATTACGTGAATTGTAGGAGAAATCGTTTGCAAGGACGATTATCTCGTAAAGGACAAAAAAAGAACAATTGAATGGCAGAAACGGTACGGAAATATAGAAATTGCCTTAATAGAGGCAGACGAATTAAAAGAAGCAAAGATTTGTGAACGACATTTCAAACCATCTGATTTTACCGCGGAGAAGTTAGCCATAAAATAAAAGATTTCCATAACTTTTTTTTTATCGAATTTTTAATGAAACATATACCAAACGATAGAGCTGTTCAAGTAGTATACGCCATAGTTTTGCACCGAAAATTTATCAAACAGTTTTGCCTAAAATTTGATTTAATTAAGAGAGCGTTAGCTAATAAGAGCGCCCGACATTTATACAAACAATGGCAAATTACTCTGTCTACCGATACCACAAACAATCGACGTCAGCCAATTCGTAAAGCACATGAAATACTTCATCCGACGACGGTATTAACAGGATACTACCCTTAAGACATCCTACCCAATTGCGTGTGTAAAATGAGAAATAGCTGCGCAATTCGCCAGGTGAATGCTATATATATTTATAACTTTTACAATTATTATTGCACAACTTTCTTTCATACATCAAATTATAGGTAATTACAAGGGCTAGCCACCCACGAACGCTCGGAGTTTTGCACCGTTGCTAACAACCCCTAAATGGCGATAGTACGTAACCACCCATATAGTAAAAATTTGCTGGTAGCCAGAGATAATTGTTGATAACTATCAGAAATATTATTGCATAACTTTCTTTCATACATCACATTGTAGGTAATTATAAGGGCTAGCCACCCACGAACGCTCGGAGTTTTGCGCCGTTGCTAACAACCCCTAAATGGCGATAGTACGTAACCACCCATATAGTAAAAATTCGCCGGCAGCCAGAGATAATTGTTTATAACTTTTACAAATATTATTGCATAATTTTCTTTCATACATTAAATTGTAGGTAATTACAAGGGATAGTCACCCGCGAACGGTCGGAGTTTTGCACCGTTGCTAACAACCCCTAAATGGCGATAGTACGTAACCACCCACATAGTAAAAGTTCGCCGGCAGCCAGAGATAATTGTTTATAACTTTTACAAATATTATTGCATAACTTTCTTTCATACATCAAATTGTAGGTAATTACAAGGGCTAGCAACTCACGACCGCTTGGAGTTTTGCACCGTTGCTAACAACCCCTAAATGGCGATAGTACGTAACCGAAAATATGGTAAAAATTCGCCGGCAGCCAGAGATAATTGTTTATAACTTTTACAAATATTAATGCATAACTTTCTTTCATACATCAAATTGTAGGTAATTACAAGGGCTAGCAATCCACGAACGCTCGGAGTTTTGCACCGTTGCTAACAACCCCTAAATGGCGATAGTACGTAACCGCAAATATAGTGTGACGATCTTAACAGCCGCGAAAACGCCAGAAGTTCTAGGTTATTCCGGAGTATTCCATGGAGGCAGCGAAGCGCAAGTGGCGACCGCTCTGGGCAAACGTAGAAAACACGGGAACATTCCAGAGTATCGATCGATAGGTATATAAGAGAAACTGCTTCGCGCGCTAACCAGTATTATTCAGAGTGCAGTCGGAGCATTTGGCGCGATTATTGATCGACATAAATAGTTCGAAATAAATACAGTGAAGATAAATTTATAGTAGCTTTAAGTGACAGTTAGTTTTTAGTGTTCGTGTTTTAATAATTAGGTAATAAGACTGTAATAGTGTTAAATAAATTAGTTGACTATTTTAATATACCGAGTGTTTTAATTCACACCTTAACGAACGAAAAACGCTACATTGGTGTCAGGTGTCGGGTGTGAATTGGACATTAGTGAAAATAAAATTGAAGTGAAATAAATCTACTAATTAGTGTGACTAATTAGTGTGCGTGAAAATGGCGAAACTAGCGGACTTAAAAGTTAGTGAGCTGAAAAAGGAGCTGGAGGAAAGGGATTGCGATACGACGGGGAAGAAAGCGGACTTGCAGGAGCGGCTTCGTAAAGCATTAATTGAAGAAGGCAATGACCCGGACAACTTTGTTTTTGCTAGTGCAAGTGATATCGGCCAAATGCTGCAATGTTTGGAGACTAAATTGCTAGAAAATTCCACCGACCTGGAGGCTAAATTGCTAGAAAATTCCGCCGACCTGGAGGCTAAATTGCTGGAAAATTCCGCCGACCTGGCTAAAGTGTTGGAAAATTCCGCCGACCTGGAGGCTAAATTGCTAGAAAATTCCGCCAACCTAGAGGCTAAATTGCTAGAAAATTCCGCCGACCTGGAGGCTAAATTGCTAGAAAATTCCGAACTTATTACCAGTTTAAAAAGCGAGCTTGGGGAAAAGCTAGAAGAGAATTCTGCTAAGTTGGAAAAAAAGATGTTAGAAAACAATGCCAACCTAAAAAAGGAATTACACGAAGAAATTTTAACAAAATCTTCTACACTGGAGGAGCGAATTCTTTTGATTTTGGAAGGCAAGATCCAGGAAGTTCAGAACAAAATCACAACGTTGGATGTCAAAACCTTCGAGGAGTTGCCCTATCAACCTTCAACAATGGACAACAAGAGCAAAGTTAGTGGCAATCAGGAATCCGTTGGGCTGATGCGCCTCAAACCACCGCAATTTGATGGTTCAACGTCGTGGAATGTTTATCAGCGTCAGTTTGAAGCGGCTGCAAAAGCGAACGGTTGGTCATCCAGGGAGAAGGCGACCGCCCTTACGTTGGCGTTGAGAGGAGATGCTGCTGCTATCTTGCAAAGAATGTCCCCGGAAGAGCAAGAAGTCTACGACCACCTGGTGAGACACTTGGAGACGCGTTATGGCCAGTCACACCTGGAACATGTCTACCACACTCAGTTGAAAAATCGGTGCCAGAAGTCAGGAGAGCCCTTACAGGAATTTGAGGCAGATATTGCACGTCTGGTTCGACTGGCATATCCAGATGCCCAGGAAAAGATCATGGAACGTTTGGCGGTTCAAGCATTCCTGGACGGACTCCGTGATGGTGAAATGAAGCAAGCCTTACTACTAGCACATCCACCTAAGCTAGTTGATGCACTAACATGGGCCCTTGAGTTCGAAGCTGCCAAGAACACAAGTCAAGCTCGTGTCCCACAAGTTATTCCAGGAGAGGACGACTTCGAAGAATCAGTCAAGCGGATCGTCAGGGAGATCGATAAAGAATGTAGCCGCCAGGACCGGAAGTTGGAGTGCTGGAAATGTGGCAAGGCAGGCCACGTAAGAAGACGCTGTCCAGAAGGCGTCAGTCCCACTTCCGCCAATCCGGAAAACAAAAAAAAGGTCGATGCGAGGGGGCAAACGTCGACCTGTATTCAGCAAGCCCCAGCAAATACCGCCCAGGTCTCGTCACTGCAACACCATGCCAACAGTGTTTTCGTCGACGCGTGTGTGGATGGAACCCTCCGCACTGTGCTGCTGGATACAGGTGCAACGAAGACAATCATAAGGCCCGACATAATAAAACCTGCAGCAAAGGTTCGGCAATCAAAATGGCGTCTACGAACAGCAACGGGAGATCAAGCAAAAGTGCATGGTGAAACAAATGTCATGTTTACCATCGGGAAAGCCACGTTTGACCATCCTGTGATAGTGGCTGAGATTGAGGATGAGGTGATCATCGGGACAGACATAATGGACACCAAGGGCTTCGAGTTAAGCTTTAGGCGGGGGGTTCTGCGGGTAGATGACGAGGAAGTTGTTTTACATCGAGAAAAGAATTTAAGTGTTCAGGTCCTACTCCCGGAGGAGACACTGATACCAGAACGGAGCGAGATTGTTTTGAACGGCTGCATTGATGGCAAGACCACAGATGGTGAGATAGTCATGTTCGAACCCGTAATGCATGACGAGGCTGTTGGCCGAGGAATAGCGGTCGGAAAGGCCCTTGTGCGGGCTGGAAGGAGTATTCCTGTGAGGATAATGAACGTCAATCATTATCCTGTGTTATTAAAGGAAGGCACGGAGTTAGGACACTGCTCTGGAGTTTCAGCGATACTGCGACAGGTTGCGGCCGTGGAAACCAGCCGGGAAGCCATTCCAAAAGAATTAGAAGTGCTGGTATCGTCGTCAGGGACCGGTCTAAGACCAGACCAAAGAAGGAGGCTGAGACATTTGGTCCATAAATATCGAGATGTTTTTGATACTGGGAAGAAAGGGAGGACAAATATAATCCAGCATAAAATCAATACGGAAAATGCTCGTCCCATTCGGCAGACAGCTAGAAGGCTACCGCTGGCTAAGAGAGAGGAGGCTGACAAGATTATTGAGAGTATGGTCGAGGAAGGAATCATAGAACCATCCAGCAGTCCATGGTCTTCACCGGTAGTACTGGTAAAGAAGAAAGACGGCTCGACCAGATTCTGCGTTGACTACCGGCTGCTTAATAATGTGACCAAAAAGGACAGCTATCCTCTTCCTCGCATCGATGACACTTTGGACACCCTGGCCGGATCGAAGATCTTTTCCACGCTGGATTTGAAGAGCGGGTACTGGCAAGTTGAATTGGCCCCAGAAGATCGAGAAAAGACAGCTTTCACGGTGGGTGCTGGATTATGGCAATTTAACGTGATGCCATTTGGATTGTGCAATGCTCCTGCTACTTTCGAACGACTGATGGAAACGATTTTAAGAGGACTGTCCTGGAAGACATGTCTGGTCTATCTTGACGACATTATTGTAGTAGGAAAATCGTTTGAAGACCACCTGCGAAACCTAGAAGAAGTGTTCCTGAGGCTACGAGGTTCAGCATTGAAGTTGAGCCCAAAGAAATGTCATCTATTTCAGAGAGCTGTGCAGTACCTGGGTCACGTTGTTTCCAGTCAAGGAGTGGCGGTTGACAAGGCAAAGATCCAGACTGTCAAAGATTGGCCAGTTCCCAATGACAAGCATGAGCTGCGCAGCTTCTTGGGATTATGCACATACTACCGACGCTATGTGAAGGGATTTGCCAACATCGCAAAACCATTAACCAGGCTCACCGAAGGAGAACGAAAATTCCAGTGGTCCCAGGAATGTCAAGAAGCTTTCGATCACCTAAAAGAGGCTCTGACAAGCGCACCTATCTTGAGCTATCCCCTACCTGAAGGAAAATTTATACTAGACACAGACGCTAGCAACGTGGGCATAGGAGCCGTGCTGTCCCAAATTCAGGATGGACAAGAAGAAAAAGTCATTGGCTATTTTAGTAAAACGTTGTCCAAGCCAGAGCGTAACTACTGCGTCACCCGCCGAGAGTTGCTAGCTGTTGTGAAAGCGATGGAGCACTTTTACAAGTACCTCTACGGAAGGAAGTTCCTGCTACGAACAGACCATGCAGCTTTAAAATGGCTCCTTCAGTTTAAAAATCCAGAGGGACAAGTGGCAAGATGGATAGAGAGGCTACAGGAGTTTGACTTCGACACCGAGCACCGAGCAGGGAGAATCCATGGAAATGCAGATGCCCTATCAAGAAGACCCTGTCCACGGGACTGCAAGCCTTGCCAGCGGGCAGAGGAAAAAGACGCTGACTTGTTACGAACCACCATAGTCGACGATACTTGGCAAAATAGAGATCTTATAAAAGACCAAGAGGAAGATCCCGATATCCAGATAGTCCTAAACTGGATGAAAGAGGAGAAGAAGCCAACCTGGGGAGAAGTTGCCAAGTATCCTCCTAACATCAAGTCGTATTGGGCACAATGGGACTCCCTAATTCTGGAAGATGGACTCCTGCGGCGGAAAATAATTGACCACGACGGCCAAGAGGAAAGAAGGCAAATTGTTGTGCCCAAATGTCGGATTGCGGAATTGCTAGAAGACCTCCATGCTGGTGTGTCAGGAGGACATCTCGGAGTGACAAAGACGCTGGGAAGGGTGAGGGAAAGATTTTACTGGGTCAATAGCAAGGAAGACGTAAGGGACTGGTGCAGAAAATGCGTTGTATGTGCGGCAAGTAATGGGCCGCAGAGAAAGCAGAAGGCTTTGATGCGCCAGTACAACGTGGGAAGTCCCTTTGAAAGGATTGCTATTGATGTAGCCGGCCCGTTTCCCGAATCCGAAGCAGGAAATAAGTACATCGTGGTCGTGATGGACTACTTCAGCAAATGGGTTGAGGCATACGCCCTACCAAGCCAGGAAGCCTCAACAATTGCCGACGCCTTGGTGAAAGAATGGATTTGCCGATTTGGCGTACCTTTGGAGCTACATTCGGACCAAGGGCGAAATTTTGAATCCAGTTTGTTCCAGAACATCTGTAAGACGCTCGGAATCAAGAAAACAAGAACTACTGCGTTACACCCGCAGTCAGATGGAATGGTGGAGCGCATGAATAGAACCATTAATCGGTATTTGGCCAAAGTGGTCTCCGACCATCAAAGAGACTGGGATGGCTTTCTTCATTTGTTCCTCCTGGCTTATCGATCGGCCGTCCACGAAAGCACGGGAGAGTCTCCGGCTCGGATAATTATGGGAAGAGAACTCCGTCTCCCATGCGATCTGAAGTTTGGTTGCCCGCCAGGAACTGATGTCGCCGGGGAGGACTACGTCAGTGAACTTCGAAGAAGAATGGATGCCATTCATAGCCAAGTTCGCATTTCCATTCAAGATGCCAGTAATCGGATGAAGGACGCATACGATGTGAATGCCAAGGACCACAGGTACAATGCCGGTGATATGGTTTGGCTTTACGACCCTAAGAGACGAAAGGGACTGTCACCAAAACTTCAAACATCCTGGGATGGACCATACAAAGTTCTGGAAGCTATCAACGACGTCCTTTACCGGATACAAAAGCCACCGCGGGGTAAAGCTCGAGTCATTCACTTCAACCGACTGGCTCCTTACTACGGAGACCACGAAGACGCGGAGCTGCGGCGAATCCAACCAGAGCCGGATTTGACATTCGACGAATTCATGGCCCGTCATACTAATGGTCAAAAGAGTCGGTTCGGTGTGACCTGTGAAGTGCAGCGGGACCTGTTTACTGCTCCAGCTGGCTACGCACTGGCACATTGTGTGGCTAAGGACTTGCGAATGTCTAGAGGGATAGCCAAGGTTTTCCGCGGGAAGTTTGGAAATATTCCAGAGCTGTGTCGGTCTAATCCCAGAGTCGGACAAGCACTCAAGGCAACCGACGAAAAGACCGGCAGAAAGATCTTCCACTTGGTTACCAAAGAGACGTCCGATCAGAAGCCAACCTATAGAGATGTTTGGGACACTTTGTGTTCTCTAAAGGAAGAATTGCTAGCCGAGGACCTGAGAAGCCTGGCGATTCCCAAGCTGGCATGCGGACTCGATGGCTTGGACTGGAGGATGATTCGCAGCATGTTGGAAGCACTCTTCAGGTTGACGGGCGTACAAATTCTGGTGTGCTGTTATAGCCCTCGACGTTGTTCCCTGGAGAGAACCGTGGACTGTTACTTCCACAAGAGATCCTGCTGCAAGAAGGGAGCTCTTTGCCGATATCGACATCCACCATCTTTGGAATCATTTCGGGACGAAACGAGCTTAGGAGGGGGGCAGTGTGACGATCTTAACAGCCGCGAAAACGCCAGAAGTTCTAGGTTATTCCGGAGTATTCCATCGAGGCAGCGAAGCGCAAGTGGCGACCGCTCTGGGCAAACGTAGAAAACACGGGAACATTCCAGAGTATCGATCGATAGGTATATAAGAGAAACTGCTTCGCGCGCTAACCAGTATTATTCAGAGTGCAGTCGGAGCATTTGGCGCGATTATTGATCGACATAAATAGTTCGAAATAAATACAGTGAAGATAAATTTATAGTAGCTTTAAGTGACAGTTAGTTTTTAGTGTTCGTGTTTTAATAATTAGGTAATAAGACTGTAATAGTGTTAAATAAATTAGTTGACTATTTTAATATACCGAGTGTTTTAATTCACACCTTAACGAACGAAAAACGCTACAATAGTAAAAATTCGCCGGCAGCCAGAGATAATTGTTTATAACTTTTACAAATATTATTGCATAACATTCTTTCATACATCAAATTGTAGGTAATTACAAGGGCTACCCACCCACGACCGCTCGGAGTTTTGCACCGTTGCTAACAACCCCTAAATGGCGATAGTACGTAACCGCAAATATAGTAAAAATTCGCCGGTAGCCAGAGATAATGGTTTATAACTTTTACAAATATTAATGCATAACTTTCTTTCATACATGAAATTGTAGGTTATTACAAGGACTAGCCACCTACGAACGCTCGGTGTTTTGCACCGTTGCACATAAGGCCGAATATCTAAATTACGACGCCAAAAATAGGTTTAAGAATTTTCTCCAAACAAATCAGAAATTCCTTTAAAACGTTCTCTGTAAACCAGTCCGCAATACATCGTAAAAATTTCTTTGGTTAGCGCAACATAGTAGGCTGTACGTACGATTAAAGTTGGGTTATGTTTCGCGCAGCCGCTACCTGTCAGTTGCGCAGATTTGTTGGTTAAGTAATGACGTTCGTCCTATTCCCGTAAATTTAAAATCTTAATATTTTCAACATGGATATTCAAGCGTCGGGTATATACTTTAAACTGCAATTATTATTTATGTAATAGTTGTGCGCAGTATAGACATAATATATGTTTTATGTCATACTGTTTTGTCGTTTTTTATAATTGATATCTTTACTTTAAGTAGAGTTATAACAAAAGTTCCGAAAAGTACACCGACTTTTTTGTTCTTGTTTGAAAGAACATTTTAAAACGAATATAAAAAAGCTAATTACAAGTCCCCTTGTTTCCCCTTTTGTTCAATAGAGCGTATTCTTTTCAGGTAGTCGTGTCGACGCCACTCTAAAGGAGGTGAACATTAAGAGAAACGAACTATTTATAACTTTAAAAAAGGAACAGTTTTGCAAGTTCTCATCATTAAAGTGTAATGAACAACTATTTAAGTATATATTGGACAAGATTAGTGTTAGTGAACTTTCTGAAACTTGTAGAAAACAAATAAAACTTCTAGTGAAAGTGATGGTCTCAAAGCTTCTGACAAAATGGCGTGGTTGCAATTACACATACGAGCGTTTTAGCAACAAGTACATGAAATGGCTTGATGAAGACTTGAAACTCCCGCAGATACAGCCATTACAGCTCCCGTCATCAGCAACAAAACATTTAGAAGAAAACAGGAGAGGCAGGCCAAGAAAATTGTTCCAACAGAGTTCTCAGCGTAGTAAGCAGACATATTGAACGAATTGTATCTGATCTCAGTTCAGAAAAACTGTGCTTGGCTGCAGAATCAAGTTTGGTGAAATTAGGCAAGAGAACTGCAGCGCAAGTAGTGAAATTAGCAATCCAATCTACGCCCAACAGATTTAAAAAAAATGAAAGAAGTACATGATACATCATCCTCTGCTACTATAAGACAGTACAGCCCTGAAGAAGCTTTAGGTCTTATAGTGGATCTTTGGTTGACAAAAGAAGACTATATAACTATGCGACTTGGAGGAAAAGAAAGAGGAGCTGATATTTATGCCTCATATCATGTAATAGCAGGTGCAAAGAAGAAGTGGTATCCAGCTAATATTAAGATAACTGAAAACGAGGCTGTGGTGCCACTGATGGATCTTCTTACACATACTATACAACGTCTGGCACAAGTACAAGCTGATGTAATACTACAGAACATTTCGAAGGATTGTGATACCATCGAAGTTTATTATAAATGGGGCCTAGATGGCACCGGTGGGCACAGCATATATAAACAAAATTTCGCGAATAATTCAGAATATGCTGATTCAAACATAATGTTATGTACGATTGTGCCACTACAAATGTGTGAAACTAAGGTTAATAATAAAAAAATATATTGGAATAACATGACACCATCATCGACAAGGTATTGCCGTCCAATTTCATTTAAAATAAAGAAAGAAAATTTCCAAAATGTGAAAGATGAGTATAATGAAGTACAAACACAAATATTACATTTGGAGCACACCATAATTGTTCTAGGCGATAGAGAAATAAAATTTAAACATATTCCCATATGTACAATGCTGGATGGAAAGACTTTCAACATTTTGACTGATACTTCAAGTTCACAAGCGTGCAATATTTGTAAGGCCACCCCTAAAGATTTAAGCGAATTAGAGACGCTAAAGAACAGAGTCTGTAATGAAGACACTTACAAGTATGGTATTTCTGTACTACATGCACATCTTAGATGCTATGAATATTTACTGCATATAGCATATAAATTGGAATTACAACAGTGGCAAGCAAGAGGTGAAAATGCAAAAGAAAAAGTAAAAGAAAGAAAAAGTAGACTAGCGACTGACTTTTATAAAGAAATGGGCCTTGTTGTTGATCAGCCAAAACAAGGTGGAGGCAATAGCAACGATGGTAACACAGCACGAAAATTTTTTAAGAATCCTGTGCTCGTTGCCCAAATAACTAGAATCGATAAAGAATTAATACAAAGATTTTCCAATATACTTTCCATCATTTCCTGTGGGCACTACGTCAAAGAAGAAATATTTAAAAACTATTGCTTTGAAACAGCACATATGGCTATTGCACTGTATGGTTGGTACAAAATGAGTGCAACTGTTCCCAAACTGTTAATACATGGAGCTGATATTATAAAATCTTTACCTTTGCCAGTGGGCCAACTGTCAGAAGATGTAATTGAGACAGGCCATAAAGAGTATAAAATATTAAGACAATATCGCTCAAGAAAAACTTCAAGAATAAACACCAATACAGACATATTTAACTGGATGCTGATAGCCGCGGACCCTATTGTGACAAATAAAAGAAAAAAACCTAAGAAAAATAAAACACTATTCAATGCAGTTGTGTTAAGTATGCTAAGATTGCCTACTGTATATCGTGATGAAGATGAAGGTAATAGTGATCAGGAGACTGATGAGGAGGATGAAAATGATGAGGATATGGATGTAGAATAATATTTTATATTTTAATAATTTATATTTAATCGACATTGTGTAGGTATGTATGACGTACCAATCCCAGTAATTCAAAATAAAGAAATAATTCAACATTAATTTTTTATCAATATTAGGTATATACCCACCTGACCCAAAAACCATAATTAGGTATTTTTCTGAAGGATAATTATTAAATAGTCTCCTCACAAGAATTTCTGATCAAAATATTAAATAAAATAACATTTTATATTTTTGTCGACGTAAATTGATAAATTGGCCTTATGTGCGTTGCTAACAACCCCTAAATGGCAATAGTACGTAACCACTCTTATGTAAAAATTCGCCGACAGCCACAACTAACTTCATGATGACTCAGCCCCCCACCCATCAATTGTTAATTTTCAGAAATTCAAATACATGAAATTAATAGCATTTCCTTTGCTCTTTTTTGCTTCACAAACCGATTTTTCCTATTTCCTATCATAAACAAATCATGATTTTTTCCGAAATCTGTTGTGAAATTAGCCCACCATATTCAATTCATTAAATGGAAAGTAACAACGATGAATGGATTTCTCATCGTTTTTCGCCGATTGCCATTTCATATTTTCGCCTTTCTCCTAATAGTTTTCCCGCAAATTGACTTTTCCTCACAGCAGTAGACCCCTGATGCGCTAACAAATGTAAAAGTTATAAACAATTATCTCTGGCTACCGGCGAATTTTTACTATATGGGTAGTTACGTACTATCACCATTTAGGGGTTGTTAGCAACGGTGCAAAACTCCGAGCGTTCGTGGGTGGCTAGCCCTTGTAATTACCTACAATTTGGTGTATGAAAGAATGTTATGCAATAATATTTGTAAAAGTTATAAACAATTATCTCTGGCTACCGGCGAATTTTTATTGTATGGGTGGTTACGTACTATGGCCATTTAGGGGTTGTTAGCAACGGTGCAAAACTCCAAGCGTTCGTGGGTGGCTAGCCCTTGTAATTACCTATAACTTGATGTATGAAAGAAAGTTGTGCAATAATAATTGTAAAAGTTATAAATATATATAGCATTCACCTGGCGAATTGCGCAGCTATTTCACATTTTACAGACGCATTAGGGTAGGATGTCTTAAGGGTAGTATCCTGTTAATACCGTCGTCGGATGAAGTATTTCATGTGCTTTACGAATTGGCTGACGTCGATTCTCTGTGATGTCGGTGGACGGAGTAATTTGCAATTGTTTAGATAAACGTCGGGCGCTCTCATTAGGTACCGCTCTCTTAATTAAATCAAATTTTAGGCAAAACCCTTCGATAAATTTTTGGTGCAAAACTATGGGATATACTACTTGAACAGCTCTATCGTTTGGTATATGTTTCATTAAAAAATTCGATAAAAAAAAGTTATGGATATCTTTTATGGCTAACTTCTCCGCACTTCTGATTTTTATTCCTCGACGGCCACAAGAAAACGCCTACGAACGACTGCTGTTCCCGTTTCCCATACAGGTTAGTTACATACATAATTTTATTACGTTTATTTTGTCATGATCAGATATGTGTTAATGTCTTGGACCGTTGTATGTAGTGGTTCTATTTTATTATGCGCCCGGAATGTTTGTGTACTCGTACTATTATTCTTAAATTATTAAAATATTTTTTACACTTACGGCGGAATTACAAAGTCAAATAAAAGCTTAGTACCCCGGTACTTTTTTACTTTATCATACATGGTATGAAAAAGTATTGTAATCATGACGAAACAAAATATTAGATTTAAGCGGAAATAGGTCTTTTTGGGCCCCCTGATCATTTTTTTACCAAGGTACAAAAGAATTTGATTGGAAGAGATCCATTGACAAAGGTGAAGAATATAATATGAAAACGGAGAAAATAAAAGCCTCGATATCCTTTGTAAATAGTATATTATAATACAAGTTTTATAAGACAAAAAATGGCGCACGAGTTGTTTTGGAACGAGTGCGCCAATGCGTCTTAGAAAACGAGTGTTATATACTATTTTTTCTACTTTGCGACATTAATTTTACATATATGTCAAAAATTGCGGTTGTCATCTTACAATCTAGAGTAATTGTTTTCTTCAACAGTTGGTAGTTGTAGTAAAATTTACAAACACGATTAACCAAAATGAAATATATCTGTTGCAAAAGGACTACGGGTGCTCTGAGAATATATCATTTTTAACGCGACCATCACAGGACTTTATTTCTATTACAGCATTTCTCCTAAATAAATTTAATGTCTTATTTGAGAAACACAAACTTTCGGATGGTATTTTTAAAACGATAGAGTGCAATATAATAAAAGATCTTCCTTGGGTGATTTAATATTGTCCGGAGCATCGACGGACAATTGTTAAACGACAAATAAAAATGAAAATTTTTCGAAATTTGAAGTGGCAAACGGATTATCTTTTGACGAAAAATAAATCCTTGTATAAGAAATCTCACAGAAAAATTCGTATTCTTTCTTAGTTTGTTTTGTTTTTTATGTTAGATTATGTTTATCTTTATTATTGTTCCTTATAAATAAATGGTTATAGAAATATTATTGCCTATTTTTATACAGTATTTCCAATACCCTTAGAATACGAGAAGAGGTAAGTAAGTAACATGAGTTTCGGAAATGAAACTACCAAAGACTTACACAATGGGCTCAATAAACGTTAATATAAATTTTCATGATTTTTTAATTTTTCTTTTTATTCAAAAATTTATTTGTAACAGAAATGGACTAAAATGTGAACAATGAGGACTACGTTTTTTTTTCTATTGCAAATTCCGCAATATGCTATCATGGAAAAGTTGTAAGTTAATGAATTAAAGAAAACACCCAATTTATCGAAATATCGCATCTTATTACCCTTAGTTGGTCTGTCGTAATATGCGATTCACAAAAACACTTCGACATACAATTGTACAAATATACAATGTAAAAAAATATTTTCATGCGAATGAAGTCGCTCTGCCCCTCGCGTGTTTACAAGCTCGCCTACGGCTCGCGTATAAACCTTATGCTCGCGATATCATATTTAAAAAACAAATCAAAAATAATAAAAATTAAACTAATTTGAAAGCATTTGCGGCAGCTGAAAACATCAAAGTAAAAAAATAAATTAGGTGTTTTCTTTAATTCATTAACTCACAACTTTTCCCTAATTGCATTCCCGAATATGAAAATAAAAAATCGGACAATCCTAACAAACATGCTTATTATTTATGTATGCTATGCATACATATATCATTAATAAATTATTGATACATTAAAGAACCCTTCCAGTAAAAAGAAATTTAAACAGTATCATCCCGGCGCTCATTCAATTTATTTGCAGCCCGACAACTTGGGTGCGCCTCGGCCGTGTGCGGCCTTGTGAATGGTAGCTTTTCCAAAACTCCGCAAGAGGCAGCACCATCCATCGATGAGCGCGAAGGCCCCAGTCCTGGAGCGGGGTGTGGGGAAGACTATGCAGTCGATGAAACTGAAGCGTAGCGTATATCTATTCTGTGACTGAACCAATCGATAGCTTATGCTTCCAGTAGAAACATATTAGAATATTTAGAATCATAGTTAATAGGAAGATATGTAATTAATTAAAAGCCATTGAAAAACTATGCCTGTCGGACTTTAATGCTTCATTTCCTCGAATCACACTCACTTAATCGCAAAACTAAAAATAATGCCACATTTTAGCGGACAAAATTTATTATCAAAATGATTCCGATTTTACATAAACGAGAAAATGAACGGTTAATTTAGTATAATTAATAGACATGGGGCAAACCTACTAGGTCTGCGCGTTGGCGTCGCCTAGATGTGTAAATCGCCGATTTGGGTAGATTGCCGGTTCATATTGATCGCCGATTTGTGTAGGTCACTGATACGTATAGAACGCCGAAGTCGGCAGATGACCGATCGTAGGTAGATCGCCGAAACCGATAGATAGGTCGCCAAAGCTGGTAGATAGACGAAGTCGGTAGATAGCTAAGGTTGATAGATAACCGACCTAGGTAGATTGCCGATCCGGCTAGATTGCTGTGTGTAGTGAACCATCAACATTTACACGCAACTAGGCAAAGCTAGTCCATGCGACTAGACTTCGCAAAACATAACTATCTGTTTTTTTTAATAATTTTTAGTAAGAAAATTTTAACGTCATATTAAAGTCAACCAACGTAAAAAAGTAACACACGACACTCGCCTAAAAATATTGACCATTGAATACAAATTATGATATTTAAAAATACATAAACAGCCCAAAATATCTAGAAAAAGAAAAAACACCTGTTGATAAAAATGTCATCAATAAGAAACGTTAAAAATTTGAACTTTTCACTGATTTGGACAAATACAATAAATAAAAAACATGTTGATACACTAAAACAAAGAAAGCACAGGTTTTAGTAAAATCTTTGAGCACGGTATTGTTCGATAAAGTTATTGTTTTACCGTTCTTACTGATTACCACACAGTTAGTGAATTAGCATTAGTTAACCAATATTTTCTCAAATTCTTCGATACGACAAACTGTTATTTTTTTAAATAAGAACAAAAAACACAGTTTTCTTATTAATGGTAAGGAATTGAATATGCAAATAAGGAAAGGAGAAGCTGCAACGATTTGTTTTAATGTTGCTTTTCCAACAAAAATGTTTAGGAAAATAAATGTAGTTTTTGTAATACTGCTGCAAGTTATAACATATGTATTTTGTATAAAACTTCCATCACTTGCTATAGCAACTAAATTGGGCTTTTTACAATAGAACGGTAACTATCTTTATTCTAAGGTAAACTCTGTAGGATTTTTTTCTTAAATCAAGTATGGTTAACTTTTTTTGCCTTACAGCAGAAAAACATCAAGAAAAACAGTTGAAAATCGTAAGTATTCGTGAATCTGAGGAACATGGATGACAGAAATTGAATTATTGTTTTCGGTAGATTTATTATGATTTATTATTTTTATTTATTTATTATTTAATATTTTTTTTGTTTTTATTACGTTATATACTTATTTTTTTTGGTAATATATATTATATTTTATAATTTGAGTGATTCACAACTCTAATGAATAATAACAAAACCTCACTAAATTTTAACTTATGTATTTTTTGCTTCCTTGTTTTTATACCGTATTTAACGTATTTATCATATTAAATTTCTCCAATAAGAAGTCATCCTGCATAAAGAAGGATCCTAAATTTTGAAAGGGACCTTGATAAATTTTCGGTAAAATGACTATAAATTCCTACAAACTATAAAATACGACAATATAGAAGGACCTATTTGGAAAATATGTACGTGAACGTTCAATTCGCAAAGAAAGGCTGTTTTCAATTCAGTTATTCTAGAAAATTAAAGGCTATAAAATTAGATTAAATTACCATGGAATACAGAAAAAAATACCGTTACTAAATTTCAAAATACAACTAAAGCAGTCAACAGCCAATAAGTTTTAGAAAAATTGCTGTATGTAATTTATTTCATTATTGTTGGTGAAAAATTTGATTATTCCTGTGTTTATGGTCTTGCACCACATGAATATTGCATATGTAAATAACAGATCATTAAATAACTACCTTTAATTTACTAACTGGTAGCAACACTGGAGTGATAACATAACTTACATTGAAATGAAATGATATTATTTTTGTCGAAGCACATGTATATTCCAAGCAATAATTAATTTTACAAAAATAGAAAGATCTTTTGCTACCACCTATTGCCATTTATGGACCACTTTGCGATACACCGAACCTATAACCTCAATTTAAAAAAGCACTTACATTTGTACTACATGTACAATTGTTGATAAGCAAAAGGGCACTGGCGAGCCAGATCTTGGTTGACAACAACCGTGACTACAGTTTTTGCGATTGCAGGATGGAGGGATATAGCACCTGCAGGAACCGGAACCATAAGTTGCGGACACAACAGTTACTCCGCGAAGGACGCTTTTCCCTTGGAACAATGTTATCAAGAACTGCAATAATTTGTACCTTTATATAAAATAAACAATAGTTTTGGTTAAATTGTACTCTGTATTTTAATTCATTCAAGTAATCGAAACAATTATTATCGTACTAATATTAAAATATACGTCGTTATTAACAGCCTGGAACTAAAATTCAACGTTGGATCAGCGTATCGGGATAAAAGATAAAAGTTACCGAGATTTGATAGTAGCTCCGAACAGGACCCAGTGCGTACACACTACAGTCGGAACACCAAAATTGTATAACGCACCCTCATACTACGATTAAGAAGGGAACGCGAGAACAGATTCGTTCGCCTCATTCCGAGTACGTACTATTAAACCATTTGCTTGCGAAAGGGTAACGTCCAAGACTGAACTGACATTTTACCTGTGTCCTGTGGTCCTGGATAGTCGAGGTGAAGTATACTCCCAACCGATAACCATAAATTTACTCAAATTGAGAGAAAAAATTACGAAAACGGGGCAAAATATTAACTAAATGGACTGCCTATGCATCAAAGCAGAGGAACGTTAAGAAGGGCGGTTAGGAGCGGTCACATTACGGTGAGTGTGTTAATAGTCTTTTTATTAGCGTTTTGTTAAGAACTAATTTTCATTCAAACATGTTTGCTTTTTGTTTTTTTTTGCCTATTTGAATTGTATTTATTTTGTTTGCCATTTTGTTTTCTTTCATTTTCACACACAGTTCTCAAAGTAATTATTGATTTGGTGCCTTTGCATTTTCTTCCGTTTTTTTGTTGCTTGTTGCGTTTTAGTACGCAGCTTGAATTGTATTTAATTTTATATTTAATGCTACCTTGGCACATTATTATTTAACTATTTGTTGTTGCTGTTGTTGTTGTTGCAGCTTTGCATCCATTTTGCTACAACGCCATGCCAGCAGTTATTTGTGATTTGTTATTGTTTGTTTTTTTTGTGACCGCATTGCGCTTTATTGTACTTGCTCCCTTTTGTTAGTCACTAATTTTCATTGAAGCGTATTTGCTTTTTTGCCTGTTTGAATTATATTTATTCTATTTGTCATATTGTTATCTTTCTTTTTCTCATTCAGTTCTGAAAGTAGTTTATGGCATTGGTGCCTTTAATCTTTTTTTTTGGTTGTTGCATTTTGGTACGCGACTTGAATTGTATTTAATTTTATATTCAATATACCCTTGGCACATTATTATTTACTATTTATTTTTGCGTGTAGCTTTGCATTAATTTTTTTGGCATTGCGTTGTAGATTATTTTTGGTTTGTTGTTATTGGCTTTTTTTTTCGTCACCGCATTACGCGTGCTTTTGCTTGCTCCCTCTTTACTCATTTGTACCTTTATCTACTTAGTTGTGAATTTAACGCATTATGCTAACTTTTTTTCTTCAAGCAATTCTTTTTAAAATTATAATTACGATTAAAGTTTTGCATTTCACGTTTGTTGCCTGCGATTGATCATGCCGACGAATTTATTTAGTGTGTCACATCTAAACGCTATATCATTGTTGTCAGCCTTCGGTGACTTTGCTGATTTGATTGAGCATTTCAGGCTTGACGTTGTTGGGGTTACAGAGACATGGCTTTCACGGGACATCAATGAGAGCATCTTGTAGCTTGACTCCTACCGTATGTATCGTAAGGATAGACTTGGTAGAGGTGGCGGAGTCGCACTTTACGTCAGGCGGAACTTCGCCTGTAATGTATTGGAGACTTCTGCTAACATTGAACAACTATGGGTGAGATTTAAGGTTAACGGGACCACGCTTGCTGTTGGTGTGGCGTATAGAGCGCCAAGATTAAATTATAATTATTTTATTGATGAGTAGGCAAATTGCCGTGCCGCCCCTGACACATTCCAACCCTTCGCAAAGCACGTCATTTATTTTTACTACCCCCACGCATCTGCATCTCCATGAATGCCCTTCGCTCCCGATCTATCGCTCCCATCACATAATTCCTGAGGTCTTTATACTGTTTGAAGGGTGCATGCTTATTTATTACATTTAAAGCCCGCCACTGACGGTACTGCGGCGCAGTATGATTTTATCATTCCATTTTCGTTTCGTCGGCGTCGAAAGTCATTCTATCTTCGTCGGATCGTACTGCGGCGCAGTACCGTCAGTGGCGGGCTTAAAATATAATTAGTCAAATAAGTTACTTTATCGTTACTATCAGACATATTAAATATCGCAAAAAAGGGGACCTGGTATAGATCGCTGATGAAATTGTCATAGTTAAAATCCTTAAAACTGCGAACCGTTCTGCCTATTTCGCTTCTTTGACGAGCTTCCATCTTTAAATGACAAAACACCAAGTCATGATTGGTGGACACATGCCCACCACAAACCGTCGCGTAACTGTCAACAATAGCGGAATCGGTCACACAAACCAAGTCTAAAAGTGTAGAGGTATGCAGGGTAGACCTCCATGCAGAGCATGCAGAGCAGCGAGCATGCAGAGCAGCGACCATTGACTGCGCCTGACGCGCACTCAGCTTAAGCATGTCAATGTTAAAGTCCCCAACAAAAACAACCATCTCCACTGTCGGCACCAGCATGGAAAGCGGTGTTATTATATCGTACCCTCTGAAGAAGACAAAAATCTTTGCCGAAAGTTTGGAATTGAACAAATGAACGTATTGTATTAATACCAATTTCGTTTCCCCAAAAGCAATTTTGCATTATTTATCATCTTGGATGACGTGGGCTCAGCCTGGCCATCAAGGATCTGTCTTCTTAAAAGTTGTAAGTCGTCGTCTCGGGACTGCACGCCATGCACCCAGTCATTAGTTTTAATGGCGAGGTTCGTTGCGATTGGTTGCGACTAAGGGCATCGACACGGTTCATTTTACTCCCTGGACGATGCTCTACTACAAAGACGAACTCTTGCATTGCCAGCCACCATCTTCCAATTCGTGGTGTCAAGTCGTTCGTTGTTCAAGTCAGACGTCTGGCGTTACATTAGTTAATATTGTGAAGCATCGCCCGTACAAATAGTTTCTGAACCTTTTGACAGATTCAATAACAGCTAGTGTATCTAGTTCGTAGCTATGGTATCGTGTTTCAGCATCTGTGGTATATCTGCTCATATACGCGCTGGGTTTCCAATTTCCATTATTTTGCTTCTGGAGCAACGCACCGCCAAAAAATGTTTATTTGCACCTGTATGCAGTTGGGTTTCAGATTTTAGATTGTATATTGCCAAAGTTGGTGCTGCCGTTGGCTCTGTCTTCAGTAGCTCAAACGCATTTTCCTAATCAGGGTCCCAACGCCACACATTATTTTTCTTCAGGAGGGATGTCAACTGCTTAGCTTTCAAAGCAAAATCTTTGATGTACTTTCTAAAGTATGAGGCCAAACCAACAAATTGTGTAGTTTGGTGCATATCCTGTGGTTGTGGGAAGTCCTTTACTGCTATCAATTGAGATGGCGAGGGTGTCAATTCGCCATCTTAAATTTTGGTGTTTAAATATTCCACCGAGTCTTGCAGAAACTCACATCTGGCTAGATTAACAGTGAGGCCAGCATCGCTCAGCGCCTTCAGTTCATTATCCAATCGTTCCAAAGCTTCTTCCATCGTTGCACAATTAAAATATCGTCCAAATACACCAACACGTAATCATGTCTTAGTGTCCCCAAAGTCATATTTGTGACCCGTTGGAAGACGGCTGGTGCATTTGAAAGTCCAAACGGCATTCTCGTGTATTGATAATGGCCGTCAGGCGTGATGAAAGCTGAGTACTTACAACTATTTTCGGCCATTCTGATTTGGTGGTATCCGGATTTCAGGTCTTGTGTTGTGAAGACAGTACTTCCTGATAGTCGTTCAAGTTGATCTCATAGGAGAGGCAACGGATAACAGTACTTGCATACGGTGAAGTGGTTGGTTCAGTTATTTGTCGCTGCATCAGGTCGTCCAGTATTTCTCCTACTTTTTCTCGTTCATATAATGATAATCGGTAGGGCTTGTAGGTAATGGGAACATTGGACGTCAATTCTATTTGCATTTCAATATCAATATTACTTAGAAGAGCATCATTTTCCTCAAAACAAGTCGGGTATTTAGTGAAGATTTGTTCTAAACCTCTTCTTGTTTCTAATCCAAAGTTCCAAACTGCTCGTCAGCTGAGTTGACTGGTCTTCGCTTTCTCTGCCCCTAGCCAGACAAAGCCCTTTGCAAATAGTCAGATCTTGCAATCCTAGTTCATGACTCTCAGAGTACCAAAACCATTCTGTACTCTAATCTTGTTTGGTGGAACGATCATCATGTGGCCATTTCTACATTGTTCGGAATGATTCGTATACACTGTACCGCTAGTTATGTTTACGCTAATAGTAAGGTTGATACCCGGCTTTATTCGAGCTATCGAGCTCGATCGTGTAAACTGATCGTTAATTTGTTGTCAGCTGGTGTAACAAATAGCAAGTTATCAAATTAATTTTTCCCGGTTAGCTTCAATGTTTGTGCCGTTTTATAAACAAAGACGCCATATTGTTCGGTAACCGGCGTATCGACGTTTTACAATGTAACCGGAACTACATAAAACTTTGTAGTGGTTTTAAGTTCATCTCGATTTTCGCGATTACGATACCGAGGGGTTTAACGGTGGCATCGCCGTAGCCTTCAATAAATATATTGTTCGCGTCGGATATAATGTCTAACTTTAATTTTCGCGAAATGGCAATTTTTATCGTATTACACTCACTGCCAAAGTCAATGAAGCACGTTATGTATTGTGCATTTACATTTGCCTTCTTGAAATATTTTGCATTGGAACTATCGTTCGCATTCCACACTATTTTACGAATTTGTGTACGAGTGTTTTTGTTTTTCTTTTTCTTGACGCAACTTTCTTCTTGATGGCCCCTCAATCTGCAATAAGTGCACATTAGATCCGTCACTTTTTGTGGCCCACGCGACCGCACTGATAACAGTTCATAACTGATCGGTTCTTTGGTTTAGACTGATTAGAGGATTTAACATGCATCTTGTCGTAACGAGGTTGATTTGCCTGATTACGATCATTTTCTTGGGCAGGTTCCACGTTCGATATTAAAAATTGGAGTAAATGTTTAGTACTACGCACCCAGAAGCCCTTATTCCTGATTTCTGTTGATGGTATTGGCCGCAATGTCCACGATGACGTGATCTTCCAGTTTGCAGGTTTGACCAAGGGTTAATTTTCGATAGTAGAAATCAACCAAACTCGCACGTTTATTTCGCTCTAGCTTCACCAATTCTTTTAAATTTTCAAAGGTTGTGGAGCAAATGCGTCGACTAACTTGTCCTTCCAACCATCCCAGGAACACCGTAGATCAGCCTGGTTATCATATCATCATTTGGCATTTCCTTTTATGTTATTGCTCATGCAAAATATTTTGGCTGTGTCGCCCAATTAAATACATCTCCGGTTGCATCTATAGTATGAAGCCACTGTTCCACGCTGATTGCTTTGATGCGACCGCCAAATACTGGGACACTTTCGATCGTTCCTTGATAATGGCTGGCTTTGTATTTGTGTTTTCCCTGCAATTCCTTTAACTTCAGTTTTAATCCTCGTCTACTTCGCTTACTGGTACGGGAACGTCGGGACTTCTACTGCAACTGCTGCAGCTACTGCTGCTGGAACTTGAACTCGTGCTTGGTCGGCTACTCGATTTTATCTTCGGCATTTGACGCACTTTAATTTTCGCTTGCCTAAAACTTTGATAAAATCCGCTCTAAATAATTCAAATTTTTGTGTAAAGTTTAACACGCAATTAAAAAGTTCCTTGATCGTCACTAGCGCCAACAATAACAAATGCCAACGTAGCGTCACAGGTGTGCCTTTGTGTATTTAAACAAACCGCGGTATCAATTGCAACAAAGGAAATGCACCTTTTCTCCAGAGACTACATTAAATTCGAGACAATTCGCGGTAAAATCGACGTCACTTTGCACGTAGGTTAATCCCACTTCTGATGTGTTAGCCGCACAATAAAACTACCGGTTCAACTCATAAATTTAATATTTCAAAGCCGTTACATAAAAACAACTGTATTGCCTCTAAAACACATCTTGAGGGTACGTTTCCTTATGTAAACATTAAACAATATTTATCGCACCCACGCAATTCAAATAACAGAAATTAATAATCCTCCAACTCCTGCAACCAACCATACACCATAGTCTATTGAGTAACAATATTAGGAATTGTGATGGGGTTGTATTTAGTAACAATGTTTATTTTTTAATTCTGCATCGGTTCACCTGAAAAAATGTATGGGGTTCCAATTTAAACTAAGAACAATAACACGCTTTGAAGATTGACAAGTTTGACACTAGATTTTGGTCACCTGTATAATTTGGATCAATGACACTTGGTTAACGAGACTACTAGATGTAACTTAATAAGCACGTCGAAAAATTTTATTAACGAGGTGCAATTTGTGGTTTTTATTGATTTTTAAATCCAACGATGCAATTTTATTTGTTTTTTTGCGCTGCAGTCACTAAAGTGATTTCAATAAAATTTTGGTGGTATGTAGGCAACCATAACAGGCTTCAAAATGTGTAAAAAATATACAACATGCAATTAAAAATAATTATTACCATGGCGTTGCACATTTTCTATATGTTGATAATCCATATTATGTACGAAACTGTTAACATGGGAAGCCAAAGCACAAGCGCTTGGTTTAATTCTTGCTTTTGTGTTATGCAATTCTTCTCTTTATGTGTTGAAAAGTCTGTCCAATATATTCCTAGACAGACTACATGAAATTTTATAGATGATATCAGAACGCAACTCTAGCGGTAATGGATCCTTAACTTTTGAGAATAATGACCATAATCTCTTCAGTGTTCTACAACCAAACAATAAATTTTGATCCCTGAATATTTTAGTAACATTGGGAGTGAGTACTGTTATCTAAGGTAATACTTTAAATTTGCGCGCCATTCTCTCGCGAAATGGCGAGCAGTGAAGGTGTGTCGCTAGTTAGTGAACTAAGTAAACTTAAAAAGAGTGATTTGATTGGAATCATTATCCATGGTGGTGTTCATGAAGCATCATGTGTCAGGTGCAATTGATTAACATTAAGTTTCGTGCCACGCCAGACGAAATAAACAATGGGTTAACCATGTACAAATAAATTATGCCACATCCAATTGGAGCATATGAATAACGAAGCTGAGCTTTTGAAGAATCTCGTAAGTACACACGAGAAAAGAGAATCTGACCAGGAGTTGATTATTAATCTATTGAAAAATTTGTGTCCTAACCGTAAATGTAATAAAAGCGGGAACATTGCTGGCACTTCACGGTCCCCAAAATTACCCGCTAGGCCGAGTGCAGCCACCTTCAGTAGGGTAGCCACAACTAACATCCCGAATAAACATTTAGAAGTAGATGCCTCGACAATTGTTGAAAATCCAGAAATTTTGGTGGCTAAACCCATAAAGAATCCTGAGAAAACCACGGGTACTCCCCGAGCGCCAATTCATATGAATAATGAAGGGACTAATGAATGGATGGAAGTTAAGAAGAAGAAGAAGAAGCCTATTTTTGGTACAAACGTAGACAGTGACATTCAAGCGGCAGTGAGGTATTCCGACTTCCATGTCTACAGACTGGATCCCGACCTTACCCCGGATAAACTGATAAATTACTTAAAATCCAAAGACTTCAACAAGGTTAAGTGCGTCAAAATGGAGACAAAGTATCCTCAGGACTATTCTTCGTTCAAGGTGTCGGTTCCAATCGACGATGCGACTAGAGTCAGTGACCCTTCTGTGTGGCCAAAATACACATGTGTAAATCGTTTTTTCGGAGTTTTGCAAAAACCGCAGTAACAAAATAATGTTTTCAATTTTTTATATAAATATTCAGTCGGTGCGTTACAAAACTGATCTCATTGAATTGTATTTACAATGTACTGAGTATGAGCCTGATGTTATTTGTCTGACGGAACACGGGTTGAATCCCAGCGAATGTCCACTGATTGGATTGGAAAACTCGTATGGAGGTGCAATAATCTTGATTAAGCACCATTATGCTTGCGGAGATTTAATCAGTGTATCCATTAAGTCTGTGGTTAATGTTTGTGAGGTTGCTGCAGTTCACGTGAGCGAAACTGACATGACAATTATTAATATTCCACCGAACGGGGACTTTGCGATGTTTCTGCAGGTTTTTACTGATATAATGAGCAAAGTGGCTGGTGCCAGGTATCTGGTGATAACAGGGGATTTTAACGTTAAATTTGGCACAAACTGTCCTCTTAATGTCGCGTTTGCTGATTTGTTACAGTCACTTGGCCTTACGACTGTAATTTATGATAACACTCGGAATAATAATTGCATAGATAGCATATTAATCAATCAGATAATTTTTGGTTTGTACTCGTACCAGTATGGTGTACTGGACATTAAACAAAGACCAACAGCGACCACCAACAGGGCTCCGTGGTTTAATCCGACTCTGGCTAGCATGAGAGAGAGAATATTGTTCTGAGCACAATATCACAAAAGATATCCAAACATACAATTAAAAATGCAAATAAATTCCCTTAAATCTACTTATAGGCAGTATATCCGCACGCTGAAGAAAAAAACGCCAATAACACCTACATTACGGGGCATAAGAATAAAAATAAGGCAATGTGGAATATTGTTAACACGGCACGTGGACTTGGGAGAGATGCATCACATAACATTTCCGCTCAAACATTTGTTGATTATTTCTCTGAAACTTCTAATCCCAAAACTGTCAATAATTCATACACTGGATCTATTCACTTTTTAAAACGGCAAAATCGAGTGCCAAATTCCGAATTTATCATTGATCATATAACTTATAACGAGATGAGAGATATTATGAATAGTTTGACTAATAGTAGTAGCGTCGATTACTACGGAATAAATAGCAAAATAGTAAAGGCCGTCAAGGATATTATTATATGGCCATTGACAAAATTGTTCAATACCGCAATTGATGAAAACACATATCCAAACGTATTCAAAATATCTCGTGTTGTACCGATCTTTAAAAAGGGTGACCGGGATGATGCATCTAATTACAGGCCTATATCCATTATATATAATCACGTTAGGAATGCCAACGGCAGAATACTAGATTTAGTCCTGTCCAATCGTCCGTTTGTCAAAGATGTTGTCTCTAGTCAGCCACTGGTTGCAGCCGATGCTCATCACCCGCCAGTCGAGTTTACGCTTAGTATGGATGTACATAAAATGTTGAACATTAAGGAGCGGAGTGTCTTGAATTTCAAAAAAGCCAACTTTGTTGACATAAAGCGTTCTTTGGCGGTTGTTGACTGGCAACTGGAAATGGCGAATATGGGAACTGATGCTGCTGTGGGTAAGTTTTATAAAGTTTCACTTGAATTGTTTGAGAGATTCGTGCCAAAGAGAGTGATTAAGTCGGGGCGTTTTCCTTTATGGTGCTCTCCATCGACTAAGCGTGTGATTCGCGAAAAAAACAAACGTCATAAATTGTGGAAAAAGTATGGAAATGATCTTGATTACTTGACCTTTGGCATTCTCAGGGGAAGAGCAAAGTTTCTGCTTGATCAGGACTATAATGCGTATATAAGAGCAGTTGAGGGTAGCGTGGTTGATCAACCGCGATCACTGTTTTCTTACGTCTCTAAGCATCGCGGGGCGGGGAGTGTACCGAATGCTGTTCGACTCGGTGACCACGTCGCATCTGGTGGTCAGGATGTGTGCCAAATGTTCAATGAATATTTTGCGTCGGTTTTCGAGGACGGTTATCGGGGGAACAAGCCTGTGGATGGCTCTCTTTCGCGTGGTAGTTTATTCATACCCCACGAGCACATTAGAGCAAAACTGGACAAGCTTGATGTTAAAAAGGGTGCAGGATGTGACGGTCTTCCACCATTGGTGTTGCGCGAATGCTCGCGATATTTTGTGGAGCCACTGCATATTATCTTTAACAGATCTCTATCAGAAGGCAGTTTTCCTGCTGTATGGAAACGGGCATTTGTGGTCCCGGTCTTTAAGTCTGGTAGTAGAGAACTTGTTAATAATTATAGACCCATCTCTATACTTTGTTCATGCGCTAAGTTGTTCGAGTCGATCATGTACGACTATATTCTCGCGGAGGTGAAAGCATACATTCCCCAACAGCAACATGGTTTTTATCCCGGTAGATCAACGGACACCAATTTAATCACATTACGGAATTCTTGGGAGGATGCCTGGATAACAGAATTCAGGTTGACGCGATTTACACCGATTTCAGTAAAGCATTCGATAAGGTAGATCACACAATACTGATAGCAAAACTGGATCGGGTGGGAATTAAGGGCGATCTGATTCGTTGGCTAGAGTCATATATCTCCAATAGATCTCAAGCCGTCAAACTTAATGGTTTTATATCGCACTCGGTTTGTATCACTTCCGGCGTCCCACAAGGGTCCCATATGGCTCCTTTGCTTTTCAATATCTACATCAGCGATATTGATACCTGTTTTGAACACTCCAGTTTCTTGCAGTACGCCGATGATCTGAAATTTTACCGAGCCGTCAGGTCTATCGGGGACTGTTGGAAATTGCAATCTGATTTGGGCAGACTTGAGAAATATTGTGAAAAGAACAAACTAATTCTAAACGTTCAAAAATGTCTGTACATTCACTTCACACGGAACATACATATAATTGATTTCCCCTACATCTTGCATGGCGCTAGTCTGCATTGTGAACAGACTGTTAAGGATCTTGGAGTGCTTATTGATTCAAAACTACTTTTCCGGGACCATATTGAGGGCTGTGTTCGAAAGTGCAACAGACTCCTGGGCTTTATTTTTCGTGGAACGAAATGTTTTGCGGGTGTGAGATGCGTTTTGTCCGTGTACTACGCATTGGTCGTAAGTGTCGCGAGTTATGCTTCAACAGTCTGGTCTCCGCAATATGCTTTCTATGTTGACAGAATAGAGTCCATACAGCGTAAGCTGGTTAAACATCTGCATCGTAAAGATGGCACGCTATATATCGACTATATAACATCATGTAAGCATTACAATATCTTACCGCTGGGGACTCGGAGACAGATTACAGACCTTGAATTTTTTAGGAAGCTAATTGGGGGTAGCGTTGATTGTCCACATATTCTTGAGCTGATAAATTTCAATGTTTTATTTTATCCACTGCAGTGCCACACTAACTCCTACAAGAACTCGTTTGTTAATAGAGGCATGGCCGCGTACAATACAAATTTCAATGGTGTAGACATATTCAATCTTAATAAACATCAGTTCAAACGATCGGTCTTGTCAATCTTGGGGTGACCGAGTTGCGCGGCCTAGCTGTTTCGGCTCTCTCTTTGGCATGAACGTGATTTTCGTATTTGCGCTGCCCACGGCAGCAATTGTCTCTCGAGACTAGAATATATTTTGGTTAATTTTCCTGTTTTGTTGTAAATTACACATAGTATGTTGACTATGTACATGATTATGTTATGATTCTGTTATCATTGTTATTATTATTGTTGTTGTTATTACTATTGCTGTTATTTTCATTTATTTTTGCTGGAGTTGTTTAAGTTGTATATGTATTAACTGTTAGCACATTTACTATTATTTTACACTCTCGGGAACAGTGTATCTGGGTTCGTCCCGTTACTGTTCGGCATGTATAATTAAATAAATAAATAAATAAATAAATAAATATACCAACATTTGGGAAAATATTTGACATTGCCATTAAAAACCACCTACAACTCTATTTTGATTCAAATAAATTACTAGTGGAAAAGCAGTTTGGCTTTAGAAGCAACAGGTCAACTACTACGGCACTACTCAGATTCACATCTATTATCAATGATTCAATTAACGACGGCTGCTATGTTAGTTCGTTATTTTGTGACTTAACTAAAGCGTTTGATTGTGTATCCCACGATCTACTAGTGAAAAAACTTCAGCACTACAACATTGGCAACAACTCATTAAACTTCTTTCGATCGTATTTGGCTGATAGATGTATGTCAGTGGAGATCAATTCCAAAAAATCTGACACCAAATTAATAACTCAATGAGTCTTACAGGGATCGACGTTGGGTCCTTTATTTTTTCTTATATTCATAAATGACCTTGACATATCAGTTCCAGACTGAACTTTAATATTATTTGCGGATGATACTACATCTATAAATGTTGGCAGGCACATTAATGACGTATTGTTACAAACTGAGAGAGTGAAAGAGGAACTGACCAGATGGTTCGATGCGAACATGTTACAATTGAATAAAAATAAGACCCAACATATGATTTTTGCGACAAGGCCATTAAATCATTTTAACAACTGTACTAATGCAAAACTTTTAGGCATTGTTTTCGATCCACAACTGACTTTTTTTTATCATTGTGATTACACAGCTAGCAAGTTATCATCTCTTGCCTATCTGTTCCGTAACATGGTAGGAAAGGTCTCAAGATCTGTGCCTGATGAGGGTATATTACAGTCTGTTTCAGTCTGTTCTATCGTATGGAATTCTTTTATGGGGACATGCCCCATCAGCGGATCGACTTTTTGCTGTCCAGCGGAGAGTAATTACAATCCTGACTGGTGCACAATATCGCGACAATACCAAGTCATTGTTCAAAAGCTTGAATATTCTTACGCTTCCGGCACTCTACATATTCCATTGCCTGCTATATGTTAAACAAAATCCGTCACAGTATGAAACGGTGGACAGTGTCCATGATTACAATACGCGAAACATCTTAAATTTGTACCAGCCCTTTTGTCGCCTACATGAAACAAAAAATAGTATAAATTATTTTGCCATGATCTTTTTTAATAACCTACCCCATTCGGTGCGTCTGTATCCTGCAGTTAAATTTAAGGTATTTATCCGCAAAAATCTTATTTCTCTAGCGCCATTTAATTTTAATGAATATGTAGATTCCAATCTAGAAATTGCTTAATTCCTTTTTCTAATTCTCTCGTGTTGACTAGTGTAAGCATATTGTAAGGTATGTATTTCCACAATAAATATTATTATTATTATTACTTGAACCAGTTCGTCTGTTACTTCACTATTTATTGGTGTCCGAGTACTAAAAAGTAGCTTCCTGATACGAGCTTTTGGACAAGAAGTTTCTTGTAAAATAGCTCCAAATTTGTGCAGATTTTTGTTTACAAGGGCAGGACAATTTTTGTAATTCTTCGTTTTTGAGCTAAAATAAAGTTCTTCTTGACGTTCGTTGGATGGCAAGAATGAAAATTAATGTATCGTCCAGAACTGGTGGGTTTTTGATACCAGTCAAGAATTATTTTATTATCTTGATATCTGATAACCCTGGTGTCGAAGAAAGGGGCAGAAAAGTTAGATTCTTTTTCTACGGTGAATTTCAGTCTTGAATGGTGAGAATTGCAAATGTTCAAAATCTCATATCCTTTAGTCTCTGGTACTGCACAAATTAAGTCATCAACAAATGTTAATTTAGGTATCTGCGTATCTAGCTATGTGTCCATTACTATATGAGCAAGTATTGGACCCAAATTACATCTTATGGGACATTCAAGGTACGCGCATGCGCATGCGCACACGCACACGCACACGCATGTTTTGTAGCATGGTTAAATATGTTCAGGGGACACAAAAGGACATATTTCCGCTAAAATCTCAATTTTTCTCTCGTCACGATTACAATCATGCTGCATGTGATAATGTAAAAATGATCGGTTAATTTGTATAACTGATCGAATTGATTAAATTCATTGTCAACCGGTCAGATGACATTAGAAATGCCCGTTCTAATGTCTAACCATTGTTTGATGATTGTCGGTTGACATTGGAAATGATCGGTTGACGTGGAATCACCAAAAATAGTTGAATCAGTTATAATCGAACTACATTAAAACTCAAATGATCTAATATCGCGCTTTTCGCGTCCTACTACGCAACCACAGCAAAACCGCGGCCGCGGTTTCGTCGCTTTCAAAATCCCGTTTCGCTGCTGCGTGGCCTCGCGGATTTAGGGCCTCTTTCTTTTAATTTTTGGCGAAAACTCGACATACGATGATACCGTAGCTTGAAAAAATAGTTGGACCGGGTACACCCCGATCAGCTCTTTCTCGAAAATTAGACTTCGTAGCGTGCAAAGGCTCCGCGAAGAAGCGAGTTTCCGGCGCGAAATTATGGCTCAAAATTCGATTCTTTAATAATAATAATCAGTTTATTGTCCACACACATCATTACATCAAAACAAATATAGACAGCGATAAAACGTGAACAAACGGAGGGATTCAATAGTAATATTGTTCTTTCAACCCACCGGAGAAAACAAAAGATAGAATTATACAAAACGACAAAAATATAAAAACAACTGATGTGGCCAGGCACATGACTTTATCATACAATATATAAAATTAATAGTTCAGGTGCAGGAGAATCTATTCTATTGAGATAAATCGTAGGTATTGTCAAAGCATCAGCATTTGACACTACCTACACTACGTCATTAGAATAATAGTTATTTATGTCACAAATGCCGAAAGTACGGAATAGCGCGACGAGCGGTGATGCGGCGCGTTACCGAAGGCGGAGTGTCGCCGTCGCATGTGAGCGAGTCGCGCTATCTAGTTTTTGGCAGGAGCGACATCAACGTTTATTGTGTTGCTTTTTAAGAAATACGTATTTAAAAAAATAAATAAATGATTTCTGTATAGTAAATGCTAGGTTGGTACCACTTTGAGGAAAATTCAAGTTTAAAGATGCGTTCCGATTGGTAGGTAATGGTAGCTAATGGCGGTGGTAGAATACGAAATTATAGTATTTCTTACATATCGTGGTAATGACACATATTAGTTTGCATGTACATAAACATGAGTCACTAGCAATTTTCTATTGGAAATACTATAACGGCGTCTGCTACCACTGCCATTATCACTAATGATAACGCACCTTAAAAAGGTAATTCAAATTCTGACAGATTTATATTTGTTCATGACACATCCCTACCAACATACTAAAATAAAACTACACTCATCGCTATAGTTTGTTTATAATGTTCTCAATTTATCGTTTTTAGAATTAGATATAAAGACGGTTTGATATTTTTTATCAACAAACAATCAAATTGGTGATCTGATTTTATTTGAAATTTGTATTTTATAATTTGCCGCACTACAGCGGCAACGTTCCATAGTGGTTCTCCAACCTCTGATGAGATCAGCTGTTTTCGAATGTGACAATACAAACAAATATTTGTCAAAATCCTGGCTACTATGTAATTTCATATCAATGCAGATGCGGCCGATTTTCGATCAAATAGAATTTGCTCTTGAAGCTAAACTATTAATTTTACCAAAAAATGTCATAGGCATAAATTATTCAAAATTTCCTCTACTTTAATTTATTAATTAACTATTTTGTCGAAATTACAGAAATGGCGGCTCATTTGCAAAATCCCTCAAAAACGCTTAGAATAAACTACCAGTTCCTTTGGACCCTTTTCAACCAAAAACTTTTCAGCTCTAAGTTTGGTCACAAAACTTCTAAATATGAACTTTCGTCCCGATACCTTTAGTAGTTTCTCCGGAATCATCTCCACAAAAAAACGAGTACACACACACGCACACGCACACACACACACACACACACACACACACACACACACACACACACACACACACACACACACACACACACACACACACACACACACACACACACACACACACACACACACACACACACACACACACACACACACACACACACACACACACACACACACACACACACACACACACACACACACACACACACACACACACACACACACACACACACACACACACACACACACACACACACACACACACACACACACACACACACACACACACACACACACACACACACACACACACACACACACACACACACACACACACACACACACACACACACCCACACACACACACACACACACACAGAAATTTTTTTGTACCTTGGTCAAAAATGTCCAGGGGACCCGTAAAGACCTATTTCCGCTAAAATCTCAATTTTCTTTTTCGGCACGATTACAATACTTTACATACTGCGTATGATAAAGTAAAAACGGGTACAACAGACGCACAGACATTTTTTGTATGTTGGTCAAAAATGTTCAGGGGACTAAAAAAAGACATATTTCCGCCAAAAACTTTTTTTTTTCGATACGGTTACAACTGCTGTTTATCATACTATGTATGATAAAGTAAACAGTGTTCACATTTGAATTTCAGTTATAAAGATCAACAACGAAATATAAAACTGATATAATACTATTTACTATTATACTAACATATAAAAGGCGTCAATAGTCAAAATAGTCAAAAAGTTCAATAGATCAACGACAATAGTTGTTTTAACAACTAGTTGTTAAAACCAAATAACTTTTGTCTGAATTTTTAAATAATTAAATTTCAATGAAGTGAGTTTTTTAGAGTTAAATAAAAAATTGTACATACAAATATTTGGTTTTAAAATAGCTATTCTATACTACAAAACCTACATTTCAAATGCAGTTGCTAAAGTTGGTACCATATTCCAGCTCCCTGCAGTTTCTAGACTATTTTGGACACTATCAAAAGTAAACAAGCTCGCAGTGTAACAAAAGTAATGGAACCTAATTAGTACGATTAAATGAAAGGTCAAACAATCACGTCTTATGTATGTCCATATGTAACGGCGCCCCTGCATAGCGCCCCTACGATTTAGCGCCTGGGGCCGTCGCCCCCTTTGCCCCACCCTCACTGCGGCGCTGATGTGTTGCGTGAGTTGTAAACTACTGTGTATTTATGTGATATTTATCCACTTACTTGTTTTAGTACCCAACTATAACCTATATTGGAATATATCAATTTATAGACATGACCTTGACCCCCTCACGTATCGTACAGCAATTTGATGGTAAAGATTTTATCATTTATTTCATGAAACTTGATTGTTTTGTCATTATGTGTGTATCCGATCGTGATATTGTTTTTTATTTAATTTGGAGCAAGGCCTGAAGACGGTACAGGTGTGTACCGAAACATGTAGCCAGAAGCCCGCTTATATAACTAATAGACCATTAGAAACAACTCGTCGAGTTTTATTATTTCCTTAAACTTAAGACAAACCAGAACGGAATCAAAATGGCTCTTGCCGAAAATATAAATAATATAAATCAATGAATAAAACTTCTAATAAGATCAACTCAAATATTATAAAATTGTCTAATAATCATGGGATGATAATAAAATTCATTAATAATATACAAGAAGAGCTTGCAAGTCACTACGTTCTTAATGAACAGTTGTTAGATGTAATAAACATATCTTTGGGAAAAAACAATATATTGCATCAAAGTTTAATACGACCACACCAACTATTGGATGAAATTAAATCAATCCACCTCGATAACTTCCATAAATTTCCTTTTGAACCAGTACTGCAATAGTTATTTATGTTACAAGTGCCGAAACTACGAAATAGCGTGACGAGCGGCATGTGAGCGAGTCGCGCTATATAGTTTTCGGCAAGAGTGACATGCAACGTTTTTTATGATGTTTTGTGAGTAAATAGGTATTTTTTTAAACAAATAAAATGGTTACATTTCTGTATAGGCAATGTGAGATTGGTACCACTTCGACGAAACGTCTAGTTTACAAAACTAATGAAATTCTGGCAGATTTATATTTGTTCATTACACTGTAGATGTCATATGCGTACCAACATCCTAAAATAAAACTACACTCATCGCTATACTTAATTTACGATTTCCTCAATTTATCGTTTTTAGAATTTGATATAACAACGGGTTGATATTCCTTATCAACAAGCAATCAAACTGGTGATGTTAGTTTATTTTATTTTTTTGTATTTTGTACTTTGCCGCACTAGAGCGGCAAAGTTCCATAGCGGCACTCCAACCTCGAACGAAATCAGCTGTTTTCGAGTGTGACAGCACAAAAAAATAATTATATTTTCCTACTTTCCGTTCGTTATAACCTCATAACGAAGCCGCTTTTTGTGTCGTTATGAAAACACTAGATCACAAACTTTTAGTTTTCCAAGATTGATGATATTGACGTCAAGTGACAAATTAAAGCTGACATCTCAACCGCTCAACCGCCTCAATCGTATTTATGAATTTTAGTACAACTACCAACTGTTGAAAATAAAATTACTCTAGATTGAAAGATGACAACCGCAATTTTCGAAATTTCAGTAAAATTAATGTGGCAAAGTAGAAAAAATAGTATATAACACTCGTTTTATAAGACGTATTGGCGCACTCGTTCCATTTGGGCACTCCTCGCTACGCTCGTCGTGTCCAAAACAACTACTGCGAAAATTTTTGTCTTATAAAACTTGTATTATCTTTCTTTCTTTCTTCTTCTTTCTTCTTCTTATCCACTATCCACTATCCACTACTATATACTAAAATCCTAACACACTCCCCCCAACAATTTTAGCAAAATGGGCCAATTGGGGGAAGAGTCTACTCCTTGGAGAAGCGAAAACCGGCGCCTGCGGCGCTGATTTTCCGCCTCAAATTGGATTCTACAGTGCTTAGGCTTTCGATTTCGTCCATTTTCGTCCACGCTTTCAATATTTTTTGCCTCGATTCTAAATTTATGCTAAATTTATGGATTATCGATTGGGACTGTACGTCGTCGGTCCGTCGCCATGGCAACCGATCGAGGTTGCTAGGCGACGGCCGTGCGCTTCGAAGCGCGGTCACCAGACCGGGACACGTCACCATGTCGCTGTTGAGGTTATGAAACGAAGCTTCGCTAAGCGGTCACTAGATGGCGCCACGTTACCGTTCTGAACGCAGGAGCATAGTCACGATTCGCGTGTAAGAGCATCCGGGCGTTTTATGTCTCTCTTAACGCTTCGGCGATCTACCTAGGTCGACCAGGGACCCTATTCTCGTCATCTTTTTGAAGCGAATCGTGACTTATCGAATGGAGTAGGGATATCACCGGTTGCCCGTATCTATGAGCAAGTTTGCTTGTTGCTAAGAACAATAACACACGCGCACGCCCATACGTTCCCATACGTTTGATTGAAAAGTATGGGCGTGGCGAGTGCGGTATTGTTCTTAGCAACAACCTAGATACGAACCAGAGGGCAACCGGTGATATCCCTACTCCATTCGAAACGACGCATTCGCTTCAAAAAGATGACGAGAATAGGGTCCCAGCAGGCCTATTAGGCCTGCACATTCTCCTAGTCCCTACTATATACTAAAATCCTAACACACTCCCCTCGACAATTTTAGTGAAGTGGGCCGATTGGGGGAAGAATCTACTGCCCGGAGAAGCGAAAATCGGCGCCACAGGCGCCGATTTTCCGCCTCAAATTTGATTCTACGGCGCTTAGGCTTTCGATTTCGTCCATTTTCGGCCCGGTTCTCGTTATTTTTTACCTCGATTCGGCTAAATTTATGGATTATCGATTGGGACTGTACCTCGTCAGTCCGTTGCTAGGCGACGGCCGTGCGCTTCGCAACGCGGTCACCAGACGGCGACACCTCACCATGTCGCTGTTGAGGTTATATGACAAAGCTTCGCAAGGCGGTCACTAGATGGCGCCACGTTACCGCGCTGAACGCAGGAGCATAGTCACGACGCGCGTGTAAGAGCATGGAGCGTTACCGCATCGGCGATCTACCTAGGTCGACCAGCAGGCCTATTAGGCCTGCAGATTCTCCTAGTCTTAATTTACTAAACGTGACTCACACTCCTCTCGACAATTTTAGAAAAATGGGCCAAACGGGGGAAGAGTCTACTCCTCGGAGAAGCGAAAATCGGCGCCGCAGACGCCGATTTTCCGCCTCAAATTTTATTCTACGGCTCTTAGGCTTTCGATTTCGTCCATTTTCGGCCCTGTTCTCGTTATTTTTTACCTCGATTCGGCTAAATTTATGGATTATCGATTGGGACTGTACCTCGTCAGTCCGTTGCTAGGCGACGGCCGTGCGCTTCGCAACGCGGTCACCAGACGGCGACACCTCACCATGTCGCTGTTGAGGTTATGTGACAAAGCTTCGCAAGGCGGTCACTAGTCACTAGATGGCGCCACGTTACCGCGCCGAACGCAGGAGCATAGTCACGACGCGCGTGTAAGAGCATGGAGCGTTACCGCATCTCTCTTAATGCATCGGCGATCTACCTAGGTCGACCAGCAGGCCTCTTAGGCCTGCAACATTCTCCTAGTAATATACTGTTTTCTACTTTGCGTTCGTTATAAACTCATAACGAAACCGCTTTCGGTGTCGTTATGAAAACACTAGATCACAAACTTTTAGGTTTCCAAGATTAATGATATTGACGTCTAGTGTCAAATAAGGCTGACATCTCAACCGCTATTGGCTCGCCTCAATCGTATTTATGAATTTTACCGCAACTGCCAACTGTATATGAAATTACTCTAGATTGTAAGATGACCACCGCAATTTTCGAAATTTTTGTAAAATTATTTGAACAAGTAGAAAAAATAGTATATAACACTCGTTTTATAAGACGTATTGGCGCACTCGTTCCATTTGGGCACTCCTCGATACGCTCGTCGTGCCCAAAACAAATCGTGCGCCAATTTTTGTCTTATAAAAACTTTTATTATAATATACTATATTCTGTCGTTAATAATGATACATTCGTATCAATCAAGAAACATTTATGTTTTCGTCTTGCAGATTCTAATAATTGAAAATATAGAATATCAATATTATCAACTTTTTTAAATGCCAGTACAAATTAATTATACATTTGTTAAAATAGTTCCACAGAGCAAGTACTTAGCCCTGTCTCAGAAGGATTATTTAAGATCTGATAATTTATGGCATTTATGTCATAAAGGCGAATACTTATGTAAAGAGAAAGTTAGTAGCCGCCTTGATAATTTACACAAACCCTGTGAGGTCAATTTAATAATGCATAATTATCCCAGAAGTTGTGTTCAACATGAAGTACTCATAGAGGAATACGATTTAGAGAGATTTTGGATTTAACCACCATTGTATCTAATAAACGAACAAGATTGTCGAAATTTGTAATAAGATTCCAAAATCATTTACCTTACTTGAAACTTATGTAATCTACAACGAAAATGCTTGTGTTTGTAATTTTAAGGGCAACACGACTAAATCCTCCAAATAAAAATATCACTTTTATCGGCCACAGAAATATTGTAGTTGCATTGTGTGTTAAATGTACGAACTTGATTCGCACTTATCAACATTAAATAGTGTAAGTAGTGTGCAATCCACAAACAACATTGTGCTTTATATCATAATTATTGTAACCATATTAATAATTGTAAGTTTCATAGTATGCATGTATGTACAACGAACAGAGAAAATTTCGAGGACGAAATGTACTTTTAAGGAGAGAGGAGTTATGTCCCTGGACCAATTATAGCTAACATATGCATACTGTATTTCATTATGTTTACAACACGTTGACATCAGCAGCGACATTCCGAGTTCCGAGAACCCAGAAAGATAAAGTCGCCACTATACAAACACGTCCAGTAATGTTAAAATTAGTCTTAGTTTGCAGCTCGATGTATTAACGCACAACCTATTGAAGCAAATAAATACATAAATTTAAAAATAGTTTATTATTTCTACAAAGCAAATTTGGCGTCATAGGGACAAACTGTGTTTTTCTTTATTAGTTTTATTTAGTTTTTTTTCTGAGTAATATGTGAAGTTAGACTATACGTTATTTGAGTTTTCTCAACCTGGAGAATATGCTCCTGCAAGATTAGCAGCTAATTAAGAAACAGCATGTATATAACTTGCCAAAATTGTGTAACTCATTGTATAAATAATTTGTGGCAACAATAATTAATTAATTGTCGGACCATTGATATTAACTCGATCTTACTACAGCATCCCTGCATGACAAACCGCACATGATTTGTTGGTGTAAAATCCAAAATAAACTGCTAACTCCCAAAGCATGTTCGGCTCTAACAAATCATTTATGATCTTTCATTATTAACATAAGTTTCTGTCAAATAGAACATTTCTGCATTTGAGGTCAGTTAGGAAATTCTTTGGCTCTATCCTATGCATAATACTCCAGTAAAATGAGCAAAAGTAAGGGAAATAATTTCACAAAAGTTGCCCTTTCGGGGTCCGACGCGGAGTGTAGAGTTTCAATGTTATATGTCGTCCGCAAATTTTGATGAGCGTGGCCACGCTAAAAGCCACGTTAATATGCACGTTCGCGGTTTTACCACACTTTACCGCAAAATGGTCACAATTTTGCAATTTTAGCTTCACATAAAAATTAACGCTTAGGATATACTGCACAAAAAGGTATTAGCCATTTTTACTTTATCATACGCAGTATGTAATAAGTATTGTAATCGTGCCGAAAAAAAAATTTGAGATTTTAGCGGAAATAGGTCTTTAAGGGTTAAAGGTGTGTGTGTGTGTGTGTGTGTGTGTGTGTGTGTGTGTGTGTGTGTGTGTGTGTGTGTGTGTGTGTGTGTGTGTGTGTGTGTGTGTGTGTGTGTGTGTGTGTGTGTGTGTGTGTGTGTGTGTGTGTGTGTGTGTGTGTGTGTGTGTGTGTGTGTGTGTGTGTGTGTGTGTGTGTGTGTGTGTGTGTGTGTGTGTGTGTGTGTGTGTGTGTGTGTGTGTGTGTGTGTGTGTGTGTGTGTGTGTGTGTGTGTGTGTGTGTGTGTGTGTGTGTGTGTGTGTGTGTGTGTGTGTGTGTGTGTGTGTGTGTGTGTGTGTGTGTGTGTGTGTGTGTGTGTGTGTGTGTGTGGTGTGTGTGTGTGTGTGTGTGTGTGTGTGTGTGTGTGTGTGTGTGTGTGTGTGTGTGTGTGTGTGTGTGTGTGTGTGTGTGTGTGTGTGTGTGTGTGTGTGTGTGTGTGTGTGTGTGTGTGTGTGTGTGTGTGTGTGTGTGTGTGTGTGTGTGTGTGTGTGTGTGTGTGTGTGTGTGTGTGTGTGTGTGTGTGTGTGTGTGTGTGTGTGTGTGTGTGTGTGTGTGTGTGTGTGTGTGTGTGTGTGTGTGTGTGTGTGTGTGTGTGTGTGTGTGTGTGTGTGTGTGTGTGTGTGTGTGTGTGTGTGTGTGTGTGTGTGTGTGTGTGTGTGTGTGTGTGTGTGTGTGTGTGTGTGTGTGTGTGTGTGTGTGTGTGTGTGTGTGTGTGTGTGTGTGTGTGTGTGTGTGTGTGTGTGTGTGTGTGTGTGTGTGTGTGTGTGTGTGTGTGTGTGTGTGTGTGTGTGTGTGTGTGTGTGTGTGTGTGTGTGTGTGTGTGTGTGTGTGTGTGTGTGTGTGTGTGTGTGTGTGTGTGTGTGTGTGTGTGTGTGTGTGTGTGTGTGTGTGTGTGTGTGTGTGTGTGTGTGTGTGTGTGTGTGTGTGTGTGTGTGTGTGTGTGTGTGTGTGTGTGTGTGTGTGTGTGTGTGTGTGTGTGTGTGTGTGTGTGTGTGTGTGTGTGTGTGTGTGTGTGTGTGTGTGTGTGTGTGTGTGTGTGTGTGTGTGTGTGTGTGTGTGTGTGTGTGTGTGTGTGTGTGTGTGTGTGTGTGTGTGTGTGTGTGTGTGTGTGTGTGTGTGTGTGTGTGTGTGTGTGTGTGTGTGTGTGTGTGTGTGTGTGTGTGTGTGTGTGTGTGTGTGTGTGTGTGTGTGTGTGTGTGTGTGTGTGTGTGTGTGTGTGTGTGTGTGTGTGTGTGTGTGTGTGTGTGTGTGTGTGTGTGTGTGTGTGTGTGTGTGTGTGTGTGTGTGTGTGTGTGTGTGTGTGTGTGTGTGTGTGTGTGTGTGTGTGTGTGTGTGTGTGTGTGTGTGTGTGTGTGTGTGTGTGTGTGTGTGTGTGTGTGTGTGTGTGTGTGTGTGTGTGTGTGTGTGTGTGTGTGTGTGTGTGCTGTGTGTGTGTGTGTGTGTGCTGTGTGTGTGTGTGTGTGTGTGTGTGTGTGT
>OZ030392.1:35292845-35408117 GCA_964023965.1 Melinopterus prodromus | reverse complement strand
TGTAACTGCACCTGGCAAACTAATACTAAAAAAATGTTATACGACCATGTGCACAAAGCTTCTTTCTTGACTTGTCTGTGCGGCACTCAGGACTTCCTGGTCAAAGGCTGTCGCCTTATCCATTCGGCCATAAAATAAACTAAACTAAGAAGCACTGACAATACTTGCTTGTAGATTAGTACCGATAGTCTCTATAAGAGCCCTAAAAAGGGTGTTTGTAGACATCAACATCCAGAGAGAATATTGCAAGTAGCAAAGATAGACTGCTTGCTCACTGATGAGACTCAAGAGAAAGACGTGGGCAGGTAACGTAACGTGGTAACAGATAAGTCATTTTCAGGCCTATAAAATGTCTATTTAAACCCTATTTGTGCTTCATTTAACATTTGTCCATGTGCCTAAAATGCTCTGATCGGGGGATTCGGATTATTCCATTAATTGTCATGATAACTTCTCAATACTTCAGTTGGTGGTGACTCTGTATCGGTTTCAGTCATGCAGCATTCAGGCCTGGTGGACTTATAACTCCAAAGAAGTGACTATCACCACTTCTGTCTATAGTCTTCGGCTTTGCTCATTCAGACATTAGTCTCCACTATATTAGATACCTTAGATCAGTGGTTCTTAACCGGTGCTCCGCGGAACACTGGTGCTCCGCGAGCTTGTTGCAAGTGCTCCGCAAAATTATGAAAGCCGAAATTGTTAACTCATTTACCGTATGGGATTGAAATAATAATATTTGTATATTATTAACGTACAAAACATTCTAACTTCAACAAAACTAACAATTATAGTATATTATAATACCAGCAGACACCCAAAATAAGAGATGGAGCAGGGCAGAAAGACCTAGGTCAACAGCCCGTTCGAACACCAAATGAAATTTATTAAATAAAAGTAATTGTGTAATAAACCTGTACAAAATTATTACTACTACTATACTAGTAGACCTATAGACCGCCTATTGGGTAGATCAGTGAATCGGTAGATCGCAGGAATCGATAGACCGCATAGACAGTGGGTATATATACAATAAAGACTTCGTTTGCAAGATGAAAATTTCAAGTTGATGTAAAGTTCTTTTTATGACCTCATATTAACAACCAAAAAAGTTGCCTTAATTAAAAAAAGATCTCCAGCAAGTGAAAAAAAAAACCTTTTTTCATTTTGAATAATTTTAACAATAGTAGCTTGTGAAATAAAAGTATAAACATATATAATTCTAATACCTACTTAAATTGCATAAAATTGAGTAATTTAAAAATATATATATATTTTTATAATCCGTGCAAATTACGACGATAAACCGAATTTTTTTTTTCAAGAAACACGCATGATCTAAATAGTAATTTGGGAAACATGAAAAAATTATAGACCCCTTGCAGAAGACCTAGATTGTTTTTTTATTTAGGCTATTTTGTTGTTGTATACATAGGACCATAGAAACAACTTTTAATCAACTTGTATATTTTTTTCCCGGCACCATTGACCTTATTTACAAAAATAACTATTATTTGTTAAAATTACTCAATTTTATGCCAAGTGCGGAAGACCCAAATGTTGCATTAGAGTAATATTTTTATACTATTATTTCACAACCTATTGTTAAAAATTTTCAACATGAAAAATACTTTACCCCTACTACAAAAAAAACACATTTATTGAGAAAATTTATAAACTTTAGGCCACTTGAGGGTGATATATTTTTTCTTATATGGGACAATATTTTTGATGTTATACCTAAGTGGGTTCATAGAGACAACTTATATTAACTTGAAATTTAGATTTTCCAAAAATGGTTGTTTTGATACACCCTACAGATTGGTTGGGCATTATTTATACCTACATATTAGAATTGTAGATTTATAACATTCTAAATATATTTAAAACCTGTAGTATGTATAATTGGTTTGTTTGCCCATCAGTAAAAACAATTAGTTATTCCTAATTGCTAAGCATGCGCAATGGAGATTTTGTAAAGGCAGAACCCCCATTGCGCACACGCAAGAGTAAAAATAGGTGCTTTGTATAATTATTTTGATGCTGCTCGAGCAACCCTATTATCTAAAATAAGAATAATAGATAATAATACAGGGTCATTATAAAGGATTGTAGTCGAAGTAGGCCGTGCCAATGTTAATAATTTAGTGCCGCTATCCCAAACAACTGTCAAACATGAAATAGGTTATGTAACCAAATTAACTTTTGTGTGTAGAACAGTTGTGTTCCATTCAAATAGAGCGGCAACCAGCAATATTTACATTTGATTTCATGGCATACTTCGACTACAATCATTTATAATGACCCTATATATATACATATTACAGAAAACAAAATAAGAAAAAAAGGGGAATATTTACAAAATTAAATTTTTCTTTGTCTCGTGTGCCTATTAATTTGACCTACCCCTAAATATATTTCGGTTATTCCTACATAGAAGTCCAGCCTTTTAGCCCTAAAAAATGTTGCTCACCATGTGCAAAAGCGGGATGAGGTAAATAACTGTCCGCTTTTGTAGTATGAATGGTACGGATGTTTCAATGAAATTGAAAATCACATTAAGGGTCACATTGGCTTACGATTGAGGAATGCACACACTTTTGAATACTTTCTACGATAAATAGCACCTCAATAACTCTTCCGAATTAAATCCGTGTTGATTTAACTTTTTTGTTGGAAATTACTTGAGGAAGACACTGAATAAACGTTGAGATAATTAGCATTAGAATAATGTTCTTCCTGTCTTCAAAGTTTTTCATTCAAATCGTATAGTAAGCTTTGTCACAGACGTAAAGTTAACCTAAAGAAATGGGAATTAAATTACTATTCAGGGTTACCTGTGATCACTATACCGGAAACGTATAGATCCACAAAGGTTTATTATAATAATAAATTCCACAATAATGTTGATAAAAAATTGTTCGTTTTCTTCAAATTCTTTTATGTGATGAATCTTCAAAAGCTTTTACGTAAAGCAAGCATCCTGTTTTGTTTCGTGTGAGTGATCACCGTTAGAAGAAAAATCATGCTAAGGACAACATTCCTAGTCTTTGTAGGCTTGTTTTTTGGCCTGCTATCAATTCCCAATCACACTACTTGAACTTTTCCAACGTTATCCGTTTTCAGATTTCTTCCTTCTCATTGCGGCAAAATTTTACATCGTGTTCTTCTCATGTTACACTTGGCTTCACTAACAATTACTTTATTGTATTGATATTGACATGTAGCTATTTCCATTACCTTTTGTTGTCTCTAATACATCTATATTGTTTGCATTCGGTCACGGTAGAATGACTTGTGTATGTATGCTAAAAATATTTAATAAATGTGGACTACCGTAAACAAACCTTCATAATAACATGTAATAAACTTACGATATGCCATTTGTATTGGCAAAGTCGGCAAAGTGAATCCATATTTATAAACATAAATATGTTAGGTTATGCAGAGGTTATGTACGGCTGACGTTTAATAGCGCTGGTAGGGCCATCTATCGACTAATCGGCTAAAACGTCCGAATTCTTGTAGAAATGCATTTTGTGGGCAATTGATCGATCGATTGAAATGGTAGCCACGCCATACCGTACTACACTTTACCCAGGTACATTATACGTTAAATAAGTAACCACAGCTCGGCTCATAGGAAAAATGACATAAGGTCGGACGTATTATTGAGTTCAGTGGCTGTAACACGTAGGAAAACGTACCCAAACTCACCAATGAATTTCCGATATCTCTGCTATAATTTGTAAAATCATACCATATTATGCTTGTATGCATACGTAGTAGGTTTCATACGTACGTAATAAAGACAAATGCGAATTCTTAATTATTCATATACGTAGAACATACGTTATAGGTTTCTCAGAGGTTATTTGGAACGGACGTTGTGTGAAGATAATAATAATCAACAAATTTCAGGTTATGTCTGCGCTTTTGACGTTTCTTATCTGGCAACCATGACGACGCGTAATAAACTGCTGTTGGAATGTTGAGGCGTGTTCACCAAAATCGATCGCTTTTTGGAAAATGTTTAAGCAAAAACGCCCTAGAGGCCTTTTTGCGTCGATTTCAAAAGCTCACGCAACGTAGAATGGTCCATTTAGGGCGACGGCCGCGCTTCGCGCGCCCGAAAAGGCTTCTCCAAATTTTCTATAAGCAACTAAGAACGCACTTTTTCGCATGTGAAATGGTGAGAAAAAACACGCCAAATCAGTTTACATAATATAGACTAGGTGCCCAGGATATTTTGAAGTTTTTGACAGTATTTGGAACGTCAGCGTTTGCGAAACGTCAATTCAACACGCAAATGCATGGAGAATTGCCATGAGGAGCTAGGTGAAACAATATTGAAACAGTATTGAAAAACAATATTTCGAGTGCGGATAGCAATGTTATGTTTTCGCGAATAAATATACAAGAAAGATTGTAAGACGGTATGTTAACCTTAAAACTTATTTGGAATATTGAGCATAATTCTTTATGAACTTTTGTAGTTAGCACTGAAGACGGCGTAAAACTCGAAAATATAGTCTGCTAGAAGCCAATATAATATATTAATCATCAGAACCAGAACCTTTTTACTTTATCATCCGTAGTATGACAACACTCCATATTTAGAAGCTTTCTGTTGAACCAAGGGTCCAAAGGAACTGGCGTTTTAGTCTTAGCATTTTTGAAAGATATTGCAAATAAGCCGCTATATCTGGAATTTCGTCGAAATAGTTAAATAATAAATTAAAGTAGAGGAAATCTGAATAATTTATGACTACGACATTTTTTGGTAAAATTAATAGTTTAGCTACATGAGCAAATTCTATTTCATCGAGATCGCTCGTACTGCATATAAACTAGTTAGCCAGGATTTGTCAGATATTGTGATTATAATGACAGTAGGTAGTGTCAAATGCTGATGTTTTCACATTACCTACTGTAAATATAATCAAAATGTCTCTAGTCTAGTACTAGTAGTTATATTTTAATGCAGACATGGCCGATCTCGATCAAATAGAATCTTATGCAGCTACACTATTAATTTTATATATGGTATGATAAAGTCATGTGCCTGGCCACATCAGATTTTTTGTTAAATATTTAATATAACACTATAATTACACTGTTACAAAAAAAACTAAATATACTTTTTACGAGACATAGAGTAAGTTGTTGAGCTGGTAGAGTTGAACGGAATGGCATAGCTGAAATTTTCCAAACCCTCCAAAATTTCGATTTTTAAAAAAAAAACTGTTTTTGGGTACTTGCACGTGTATAAAAATTTATAACTTCGCCATTTTCCATGCAATTTCAAAAATACAAAATGTGAATGAAAGAGGAAGCATAGACCATTATAAAGATGTACTGCTCGGTTAGATCCAATAACAAATCTAAAAGGTATGGACGTACAAATTCAGAAGTTTCCAATTATTTTCAGATTTTTTCAACTTTAACAACAATTTGATGACCTGTTTGAATCCGAAATATTTTTTGCTATTTTTTTATTGAAAGCCCATTTAAATTTGCGTCTAATACGCGTTTGTTTATTAGAATCGGTTGAAATTTAACAGAATTATTAAAGTTTATTGACCGGCTAGACACATCACACTGCGGAGAAGAAATATACAGTCAGACTGTAATAAATCCGTAGTCTTTATACACATTAATAAGACATTACTAGCACTTAGATTTACAATGTTATTCTAACATTATGCCACTGTTTTTCTTTTCCTTTTTGTTGTTACCTGCTAAACTATCACAATATGTTATTAACATTAGAGTTTACGTTAATTACATTTCCAGGTATATTTGGGTTGAAAATAAATTGCACCAACAGTAAAATTTTCACTCGTTTATTGAAACAGTACTGAGTTACTATCGTGATTTATGAAAAATAGAAAAAACCAAGAAATAAAATAAAAAATTAAAAATGTTTACTCGATCTCCGTCGTTTATACCAAATATCATCTGTTTCGCGTTTAAGTGACCAGCAGTAGTCTGCGATCATGTTGATGCTGTCCTTTCCTTGAAAACGTTTTTCAATAGATTCCATTTCTCAGGAAATGGAATCTATTGAAAAACTGATGAAATCGTTCACCTTGTTCGTCACTGAGTTGGCCAAAACTACCCGGAAAGAAATTCAAATGAGAATGCAAAAAGTGAATTTTGATAGACATGTTGCGGCCCATTTCACCGTAGGCACTCAAAAACTCTTGTACAGCATTTACGTAGTGGGCACTTTTATTATTTCCAAGAAAGTTATTGCACAATGAAATAAAACTATTCCAGGCTCGTCTTTCCACATCATTCAGTTTAGCTGCAAAATCGTTGTCCTACATAATTTTCCGAATTTGTGGCCCAACAAATATTCCTGAAAATAGATCACTTAAAATACCTAAATTCTTACTACCAACGATTTGAAATGTAAGGTAACCTACCTTCTTTAATTTTAGCTTCACTCAATCTAGGAAATGTTACTTTAAGATGACGGAATGCTTCGCTGTCGACCTCCAATTGTTTCACAAACTGCTTCATGTATCCAAGCTTCAAATGCAATGGCGGTAAGAAAATGTTTTCGGGCCCCACCAGTAGAATGTTTAAAACATTTTTTTTTGCCAATTTGAAACGATTTACGCGATGGCCACTCACTTTGTTCATATTTTCTCATATTTGGTGCACGTCTGTCCCATTCACACATATAACATGGATACTTCGTATAACCCAGTCCCTGCGTCTTACCCTATCCGACCAATGTAATATTTTTCCGCGTATGAAAGGAGATAGCGAAAATGTTTTGGTTCGCTATGCGCAGGCGCGCTGACTGAATTTGACCGCGAATTTTAAACAACACTGTTGCGGCCTAATTTGCGCATGCGCGTAGTGCTCGCGCATGCGCGTAGAGCATGTTGTGATTGTAGAAAGAAATAGAATAGAGTATCTTCCATTTCGCTTTGAAACCTGAACAACCTCTCTTTCTAGGCGCATTATACCAGTATAAGTTATTTGGTATAACCGCCTTGCATTCCAAACAAAACTGTCAAGACTTTCAAATCGCTGACAATTTTCCATTTATGTGTAGCTTAATTGATAAAACGAAGTATTTTTTCTATTGTATTGTATGTTTCCTTCATACCAGTTGCGTAGGCAAATGGAACTGATGGCAACTCATTTTTGTTATGCAGCAATACAGCTTTCAAGCCTATAAGAAAATACATTTATTCATTCACAAATCCAAATAAAGGAATAAATAAAAATGCTTACTTTTGCATGAGCCATCAATGAAAAGTCTCCATTCGTTTGGTACGTATTCGTGACCAAACAAGACAAACAATTCCTTCACATCAGGACAATAAACAAGGTTGTTATTGTCATTGTCGGCTTTAAAACACTGTCTAAATAATAGTCGATCATCATTTCGGCTGAACGTAATCTTGAAGTCATTGTCTACCACATTCCACTGCTTGAATCGAGATGCAAGCATTTCAGTTTGTCTTTGTGTCAATCCTAGATCACGTACAAGATCTGGTATTCCCCATTTGACACTTCATGTCGTTCCATAGAATGCGATCCAGATGGCAGGAACTCTGCATGTTTATTGTCAGAAGTGTAGCATTCATCAGCTTCATCCTCAGATTTATAAGATTCTTCAGCTTCAGCAGCAGGTTGCTCAACCCAATCATCAAGACCTAATGGTTTCGTTACAGTCAAAACATTAGCATACTTAACGTATCTCCGCGTTTTGAAATGATGGCCTCTAACGTCCGATTTACAAAAATAGCACTCCTCCACCTTATGATAAGTTTGATGATGTCATATCATCTGAGTAGAAAAGGCCATTCCAGTTCTTGCGTTATCAAGATTTTTTGATTTCCATAACTTCAATTTTGACGAGCAAACTACACACACGTATTCTGGTTCATACCAGCGACTTGCGGTGTAAACACGGTCAAAAAATTTGTTGTATGCCTCAACCACTGATTTATTTTTTACTAATTGTAGCCGATGCTGTTTGTCCACAAACAATCCGCAGACGTAACCAAACTTATGGCGATTGTCACACATTTTACTTAATTTATATTTGCACTGAAGCTTGTACTAGAGCTGATTTCTTACTGCTTATGGATCACTTTGATTGTTATTATATATGAAATTTGGTGATACTAAAGACCTACATCGTCCTAATAGTATACGAAATTGTAATAGGTTAAAATTGTCGATTAATGATTTTACGATATTTGGGTAGAAGTCAAATAGTACTTAATAACATATTAGATAGACTAAAATACAATAAAGTTAATATGAATTACGAGTACGGCTATTACGGTCGGGCTGTAGGTATATTCCTGCCTAGTCGGAATGTCAAGATGGTAATTAAACATCGATAACTCAGTCAAATTTCAACCGATGTTAACAAACAAACTCGTGTTAAATGCACATTTAAATGGTCTTTCAATCAAAAAATAGAAATAAAATATTATGGATTGAAACAGATCATCAAACTGTAGTTAAAGTTCAGAAAATCTGAAAATAATGGGAAATTTCTGTAATTGAACGTCTATAACTTTTCGACTTTTTATTGGAACTGACCGAACAGTACATCCTCATCTAACGGTCTGTGTTCTCTCTTTCAATTGCATTTTTTATTTTGGAAATAAAATGGAAAATGACGGAGTTCTGCATTTTTATACACATGCAAGTACCCAAAAACAGTTTTTTTTTTAAATCAAGATTTTGGAGATGTTTGGAAAATTTTGTATATGCCATTATGTTCAGTTCTGCCAGCTTAACAACTTAGACTATGTCTCGTGAAAAGTATATTTTCACTGTAACACAGTGTTATTGACAGAATTAAATGGAAATGTAGAATCTTCAACAACATGAAATGTTAATATTGTATGATGGAGCCGGGAAATGGTGGTTGCTGGCATTTTATGAGTATAATAATGCCGAAATAATAAAAATATTCTGTTATACATCTACAGGTATTTGGGCTCTTGTACATAGTTTGATATAACCTCTGTATTTAATAAATGCGAAATTTTTTTGTAGGGACTTTCATAGACTTTTTAGAAGCATTAATATTGTACAGAATCAAAAATAGCAAAATCATGAGCGGTTTTCGGTAAAATGCAAAAACAGCGAACGTACATGTTAACCCCTCACATGCACGTTCGCCTCTGCGCAAAGCAACTCCTACTGTTAGCAGGCGCATGCAAAATGGAACTGCTATTAAATAAGAATTGATTAAGAATAAAGTGATTTTTCATTCAATTATGATATAAATTCCTCTATTGTGAATGACGATGTAATACGGGTTTAAATATTCTCTCTTGATAATTCAGTGTCGCCCTTCTGGATATGGTTCGTGAAAATGATACTGGATGGCGCCACTACCAGAACGCCAGCACAATTCAGATATAAAATACATAGCTTAAAAATTGTGATATTCGATGTAATGCCGTTTTAAAGATTCCCTCTCGATAATTGAGTGCGAAATTCACTAATATTGTGTTTGAGCACAATACATGCAAGCAGAAAAAGCTAGCGCCATCTTAAGGGAAAATGGTGAATAAGGGGCCGCGGGCACGCCAGGCCACGCATGCGCCCTCAGAATCTTCACGAAATACTTTCCGGATTGATCTAACTTGTTGTACTTTAACTATGCTGTTCTAATAAAATTTGCGGTCGCCAGGTTCTGATAAAATTTGCCGGCGCCATAGATATGAAACCCGTCAGTTTTTGCGTCGGATTCCAAAAGGTATATGGATCCCTTAATAGCCAATTTTTCATCTAATCGAACTGTACTATAAGACAAATAGTATATTATTCTATGAGCAAGTAATGTAAGCAATTTCCCACGAGAACGAAGTTTGCAGCACGAGCCGTAGGCGAGTGCTGCAAAGCGTTCGAGTGAGAAATTGCCATTACTTGCGAATGGAATACTATACTTTTTCTACGACCATGCAACGAAATTTTATAAATTAATTTTTGTGCATATATGGACAGCTGTATGTCACTATGACGGTTTACAGGATTTTGACAGATTAAAATTGTTTGGTGCGCCTTGTCACTTAGCGACGTTGTCAATGCCTTGACAACGACAATGTCGCTAAGCAGTGTATCAACAATTTGGAAATGAAAAATCCAGAGCTGTGATTGGTTCTAAAGCCGTGAGGAATGAAATATTTCTCACTACTGGCGGGGTATGAGGAGCCAGGAATGAAATATTTGTCATGTGTGTGGGGAATGGTTAGTATTACTTATCATAAATTGCCATGATAATGAATGCATTCCTCAATAGGAGTAGAAAAAATCTGATGTGGCCAGGCACATGACTTTATCATACAATATATAAAATTAATAGTTTAGCTGCATGAGAATCTATTCTATTGAGATAAATCGTACGTATTGTCAAATCATCAGCATTTGACACTACCTACACTACGTCATTAGAATAATAGTTATTTATGTCACAAATGCCGAAAGTACGGAATAGCGCGACGAGCGGTGATGCGGCGCGTCACCGAAGGCGGAGTGTCGCCGTCGCATATGAGCGAGTCGGCTTTCTAGTTTTTGGCAGGAGCGACATCAACGTTTATTGTGTTGATATATTGATTTCCGGGTGGAAACCGCGTTGAGGACTTTGAAGTAGTCGACGTTTCGCGCTCTGTTGCAAGAGGCATCTTCAGGACTAAGTTATCAAACCAAGCGCTAAGAAGATACTGTATCTGTATCTTCTTAGCGCTTGGTTTGATAACTTAGTCCTGAAGATGCCTCTTGCAACAGAGCGCGAAACGTCGACTACTTCAAAGTCCTCAACGCGGTTTCCACCCGGAAATCAATATATCATTGACTCAGACCGCGGAAGTCTACAATTTAGGTTTATTGTGTTGCTTTTTAAGAAATACGTATTTAAAAAAAATAAATTATTTCTGTATAGTAAATGCTAGGTTGGTACCACTTTGACGAAACGTCAAGTTTAAAGGTGCGTTCCGATTAGTAGGTAATGGTAGCTAATGGCGGTGGTAGAATACGAAATTATAGTGTTTCTTACATATCGTGATAATGACACATATTAGTTTGCATGTGCATAAACATGAGTCACTATCAATTTTCTATTGGAAATACTATAACGGCGTTTGCTACCACTGCCATTATCACTAATGAAAACGCACCTTAAAAAGGTAATTAAAATTCTGACAGATTTATATTTGTTCATGACACATCCCTACCAAAATACTAAAATAAAACTACACTCATAGCTATACTTTATTTATAATTTTCTCAATGTATCGTTTTTGGAATTAGATAAAAAGACGGGTTGATATTTCTTATCAAAAAATAATCAAATTGGTGATCTTACTTTATTTGAAATTTGTATTTTAAAATTTGCCGCACTACAGCGGCAACGTTCCATAGTTGTTCTCCAACCTCTGATCATAGCCTCTGATGAGATCAGCTGTTTTCGAATGTGACAACACAAAAAAATATTTGTCAAAATCCTGGCTACTATGTAATTTCATATCAATGCAGATGCGACCGATCTCGATCAAATAGAATTTGCTCTTGAAGCTAAACTATTAATTTTACCAAAAAATTTCATAGGCATAAATTATTTGAAATTTCCTCTACTTTAATTTATTAATGAACTATTTTGTCGAAATAACAGAAATGGCGGCTCATTTCCAAAATCCTTCAAAAAGGCTTAGAATAACCTAAAAAGTTAAACTATTAATTTTACCAAAATATTACATAGGCATAAATTATTCAGAATTTCCTCTACTTGAATTTATTATTTAACTATTTTGACGAAATTAGAGAAATAGCGGCTCATTTGCAAAATCCTTGAAAAAGGCTTAGAATAAACTACCAGTTCCTTTGGACCCTTTTTAACCAAAAGCTTTTCAGCTCTAAGTTAGGTCATGAAACTTCTAATTATGAACTTTCGTCCCGATACCTTTAGTAGTTTTTCCGGAATCATCGCCACAAAAATCGTTTACACACACACGCACGCACGCACACACACACAGACATTTTTTTGTACCTTGGTCAAAAATGTTCAGGGGACCCAAAAAGACCTATTTCCGCTAAAATCTCAATTTTTTTTTCGGCATGATTACAATACTTTAGCATACTGCGTATGATAAAGTAAAAAGTTATTAAGGTCATAAGACAAAAGTAAGTTCAGGGAGCACCAAATTGATCAGAGAAATCCGTATTTTCGCATATAGGAATTTCATTTTTAGAAAATAATATTCGCTTATTTTTGCTGAGGGTGTAGTGCGCATTTTGTGACACTTGATTTTGATTAATATAATAAAATATTTAGTAAACGAACATATTTGTGTGGTGCTTTATTTATAGTAATCTACTTTACCATACCTCCACATGTGTAGTTTTCCTGACACTCCTGCATTGTCCAGTATAGTACAGTCTGCGGACAAAGGACCAAACAAACTTGATGCATCGCGTAAACAGTTTTCCGAAATCGGTTAAAATTATAAGGAACAGTGGAATTCCAATCAAAGCGTACAAAATCGTTAATCCTTTTCCCGTGACAGTAGTAGGAAACATGTGCCCATAACCTGAAAAAGAATGAAAACATTAAGTGTTTATACATCTACAGTCATACACAAGTAAAATATGTAGTACCAATAGTAGTCACAAGTGTTATACTGTATAGTACACCATTTAAAAAACTCCACGATGTTTTGCCGGTATAGGAGTGTACTCCAGCTTCATGTGCGGCATGTAGCTCTTCTTCAAATAACTTCAATTTATTCCTGGCTAGTGATTTCCAGTCTTCTTCGTGCAAATTGTGACTTTTTACCCAAAGTTGGTCAATAAAATCTCTTTTAATACGCTTCACTCCACATTTGTAAAAATTTTCAAACGCGCCTTCAACAAATTTGAACATTATTCCACCTAGTCCGCATAATACCATCATCAGCAGCAACTCATTAATGCATTTCCTTCTTAAATTTAATATTCTAACATGTTCATGTTTCATGTTAATTTTAAATGTTGTATATTCTGAACGAATTTCTTTTATGGTAAATACTTTAAGGAGTCTTATAAAATCAAAGAAATGAAATCTAATGTGCGTGATTTCTTTGGTTTCAATTACCTTTGACGTTTTAGGATCTAAGATCTCTATGATTTTATTGCTAGTAGGTTTCCTTCGTGGATTTGGGTGAATAACTTTTGGTAACGGTATATGTTTGTATTTTAGTGCCTGTTCAGAAGATGACGTCGATATTAAGCTGTCGGTGGAACGTTTTCTTGCCGACGATGAACGCTTCTTTTGCTGTTCTCTTTCGGCAGATGCCTTTTGTGCTCTTCTAAAACTCTCCATGACTTCCCTGTCTGTTAACTGTCTTGGAGCTGATTGACTTCTTTTTATCACTTCTTTCTTGTTGTATCGATTTCGGCTTGTTTTAATCTTTTGCTTAGCTTTTTCAAACATGGCTAGAAGTTCAGTTTGACTTATGGTCACTAAGGACTCTTTCTTTGGCTGCCCATATTCTGTTGCTTTTGGTACATCTATGTTCGTATTTTCCCCAGTTTTGTAGTGATTTTCACAATGTTCATTACATGAATCATTATTAGTTGATGAGTCATGGTTAGGTAATATAATTGTGGACGTTTTGCGTCTTCTTTCGGATGTTTCCGGTCGAGCAGGCTGTCCATCTTCGCTACTGCTCGGCTGGTCTGACAAATTTCTGACCGGTGTTTGTTCTCGTGTTCTATTTACACTGTTAGATCTTCTTTTTGTCATATATCTTCGTTTCTTTGCCACGGAAGCACTTAACACTTGTTCTGGGGTAACGCGGGACTCAAGCACACTAATGTTACTTTTTTCGTTTTTTTCAATGGTTTGGTTATCGTCATTTTCGGGCACTGTGTCTGGCGAGTCCATGGCTAGTGAACTGTTGGATTTATATTTAGACGGACTTGGAGAGCGCCCGTGCAGCTACGTTTCTAAATCTGGAACGTCTACCCAGTGGCTATTTTTGTGCTATTTTCAGTGGTGAGTGTGATAAAACAGTGGGTGATATGTATAAACATGAGTATATGACAGTGTGTATCTGCCCATGATTTTTATATCTATGAATTCCAATTCATAGGTACAAAGTCAGTATTTACGTCAATATATTGAGCATAAAGTATATACTCTGTTATATAATATCAATGTGTTCTGTGGTTTGATGTTACCTAGTTACATAGTTACCTTTTTATGTTGTTAATAAAAAACGAATGTAATGTCAAGATATTATAGAGAGATGTGTATTAACACATCTCTCTACAATATTAAAATACTTGCGGAATCACTCACCAAATACAAGACCTTCCCTATATAATAAATAGGCGAGGATAATGTTTATTAGATATTAAGATATTGGTAGAAGCACAATATTCAAGAATAAAATGGCATTGATTGGAAGCACCGAAAATTTCATTCCAGGAAATGATTGTATCTCATACTTAGACAGGGCAAAGCAACCGTTCATCGTAAATGATAAATCATAAATAAATCATCTTTATTGGTGTTAGCTACACAAAGTATACACAGGTTAAACAACATCTTTTACAAAACTTTACAATTCATACATGTATCTAAACGTTTAATATTGCAAATAAATAACAGTTATAATAACAGTGAATTGTAATAACAGTGAGCTATACATTTATTAGACATTTTTGGTACAACACATAAATAAATGTTTCCTTGAGTATTTTGTTTTTAAATTGATCAACAGCTATTCCATTTGTTCAAAAAATACTTCGTCATTAGCCACTGGAGACTTGTGTGCCGATTATTAATGTCTTTGTCATTTCTAATACCTATAGCCACTTCAAAGTGCAGGTGTTCTACCAATTTATCTGCAATGCAGAATTGTTACCGCGTGAAACACCTGGTGACGCACGCAAACCAGTGTCCCCGATGCCGGTCGACCTGTTTGGCACCGGAGTAACAACTTTTGTTGTATTTGCTCTTTGCGAATTTTGAGAAATTTTCACATCAAATTTCACCGCTTTATTTAGGTCATCGATTTTTGTATTTAGTTAGGGTTCCCAAGTGTCCTCCTTTGAGGAGGACTGTCCTTTCTTAACAGATTTTATCCTCCATCCTCCATTTGCACTGATTTGTCCTCCACTTTTATTGATAGAAGATGACAGTTATTTTGCTCTCATATCCTTTCTATATTCAGTGATACAATTTGTTTCAAATTATGTCTTCTTTCAAATCCAAAATTGATACAAGGATCGATGAAAGTTTCTTTGGGATGCAGGTGGGAAATAAAATGAAGAATCCTGTACAATTCAACAAAGTGAAAGAAGATTTTCTTCGGTTTCATAATTCTGCTTTGAAATATCTCTCAAAGAGATTTGATTTTGATACCACCTCATCCTGGCACTCAAAAATTTCTGATTTGCCATTGAAAAATGGATGTCCCAATTTCAAATTTCTTATGGATGCCATTCAATTTATTAATTTGGGTGAAAAGTTACAAATCAAAGGTGATAATTTGTTCGAAGAAGTTGTGATCTTGAAGCAAGTGTAGGTACGTCATCAAAGAAGCTGTAGATTTTGTTCAAATGAAAACATGTGGCATTTGATTTTTAATAAAACTGTAGCTGCCCTGCAAAATATATTCAGGATGATAGCATTTTTGTAAGTATCCCGACGTCATCTGCTTTCATCGAACGTGTGTTTTCGCACATGGATAATAAGTGGCGGGATGAACAAAATCGGGCACCTTTGGACCTGATAAAAAGCCACCTTCTGATTTCAGTAAATTCAACTTCCGTGTGTATTGACTTTTTTAATAAAATCAAATTGAATAATACTCTTCTAAGAGCCGCGAAGAGCCAAAATAAATACAAATTTGTCAAAAAGTAGCGAGTAGGTGCAAGGTAGGTGCTTACTTAAAAAGTGAGTACCTAAACTAGGTAACCTAATAGCTACATATAGTCTTGCAGATAAAATTAAATTTTCTACCTTGCTCTTGTGATTTTTTACGGATTTATTATTTTACCCGTGACTTTGTGTTTTGTGGGTATATTACGTTATTGTTATGTTTAGCTATACATAGATTATATAAAATACTTGATAATGTGTTTATTCATATACCTACTTACCAGAACGTATTTTTTTTTTAAATTTTATATTGTTCATTAGTGTTTCGCGGTTTTGTTATAAATACAAAAATAAAGATTTTTACCTACATCAATTTATTATCACTATTATCATTAGTATTCCAAATCAAATGTCCTCCTTCTCGAAGTTATATACTTGGCAACCCTATATTTAGTGCATGAATCTTTAGATTTTGTTCCTCAATAAGTTTACTTTGGGCTTTTACGATTGTTAAAAGTTCACTAAGTTTTTCATCCTACTCACTGTGTTTATACCGGTCATCGTCACTTTTGCTAGCACCCACTTCTGATTCCGCTGATCACAGAATTCTCGCGCTTTTGGTCATAGCTATAAACTCTTACAAATCACTGTTGTCAAAACACGTCTGTTCTCCACGAGCTATGTGATTATACAGGTGTCTCACGGAACTGGTACATTAGAAGTAACTTATGTTCTACTATTTCTGGAAAGAATTTACTCGATCTGAGCTTTTCAGCTAAAATATTCTGAAGTTAACAGTCATGTTAGGTCACCGGAAGTCGGTATCACCTTTGTTATTTTAAATGAAATGATATAATTTTAACTTTATTTTTGGGTTCTACGTGTCAAAATACATCATTTTGAATAAGGTTTCCCTATACCTAAATATCACCATTTTGGGTTTTTGATTTTTCTAATTTTTTGGTGATGATTTTTTGGTCCAAAACTAGAAACACAACCAAATAAGGGGATGTTCATCATAGTTCATGTGCATCATAGTTCATCATGATATCTTATACAGGTTGTTCAAAATTTATAACAATAATTGAATTTTCAAACGAAAAAAGCCCATTTTTTCAAATTAAACAGCCTGTATACCGATACGCCATTCGATAGGAAATCTTATGCCCAATCAATAAATATTGGGGTTTCCCATATCTATCTTTAATCGATTTTGAGATATTGTCACATTTTCTTTAAATCCATTTTGAGTCCTCCGGTTTATTAATAGGGGACGTAATTAGATACGAAATTTACAACAAAGATTTAAATAGTGATAGATATTTAGAAACTTTGCGTGGATGTGTGAACAATTTTTGCGAAACTCTTCCCTCCAATAATTTACGCGACTGCTTTTATCAAGTGGTGCACCGGCACCTTCTTCGCATTTGGTATCCATTCAACTTAATCAGTTTTTATGATAGTTTGTTCGAAAATAGGGGACTCTGGCGGTGGCCACCAAGCTCACCAGATTTAACACCATTAGACTTTTATTTCTGGTGTCATGTCTTTTCCACACCAGTTAATACTCGAGAAGAATTGACTAACAGAGTAGTAGCCGCCACTAATGGACCTCAGCGACAAGAAATCCGAAGAACGACGCGACGCTGACAGAAGTACAGCGAAGAGTTTTAAAATGTTTGGATCAGAACGGGCAGCGTTTCGAACAACATAATTAAGTTTTAATTTAAGCTAGATTTCCCAAATATATTATTTTAGTTTTAACAACCATTTTCAATATTTTTCTGTTTTCCTGCTGTTCCAAAGTTGTGACATTTCTATAAATGAAGAATAAATCGTTTTGTATTTAGTTTGCATTCTTTTATACTGACAATATCTCAAAAACTATTAAAGATAGATATAGGGAACCATAACATTGATTGATAGGGAATAAGATTTCCTATCGAATGGCGTATCGTTATACAGGCTGCTCCATTAAAAAAAAAATATGTTTTTAAATTCAATTATTGTGTTGTAAATTTTGAACTGCCTGTATAAGATATCATGACATCTTATTTCGTTATGTTTTAGTTTTGGACCACCAATAATGAAACTGCTAGTTGCAATAATAAGTGAGATAGTCAATTTTAAACGTAACCCCGAAGATCACCAAAAGTTAGTAAAATCAAAAATACTCAAAAATGGTGATATTTAGGTATAGGGAAACGTTATCGAAAATGATATATTTAGATACGTAGAAACCAAAAATAAAATTAAAATTATATCACTCCATTTAAAATAACAAAGTTCGGACTTCCGGTGACCGAACGTGACAGTTGACTTGAGAATATTTTAGCTGAAGAACTCGAGTACATTCCAGTTCCAAAATTTCAAGTTACCAGAAATAGTAGAACATGGGCAACTACTAATGTACCAGTTCCGTGAGACAGCCTGTATATTGATATAAAGATATGTGCCTATGTTTATTACCGTATGTGGAGCTGATTGTTATGGTATTTTAATAGTATATTATAATACAAGTTTTATAAGACAAAAATTGGCGCACGAGTAGTTTTGGGCACGACGAGCGTAGCGAGGAGTGCCCAAATGGAACGAGTGCGCCAATACGTCTTATAAAACGAGTGTTATATATTAATTTTTCTACTTTGCAACATGTCAGCGATGTCAGCCTTATTTGACACTTGACGTCAATATCATCAATCTTGGAAAACTAAAAGTTACCAAATGTTTGTGACCTAGTGTTTTTATAACGACACCGAAACCGGTTTCGTTATGAGTTCATAACGAACGCAAAGTAAAAAAATCTTTTTTCTACTTTGCGTTCGTTATAAACTCATAACGAAGCCGCTTTCGGTGTCGTTATGAAAACACTAGATCACAAAGTTTTAGTAACTTTTAATTTTCCGAGATTGATGATTTTGACGTCTAGTGTCAAATAAAGCTGACATGTCAATGGCTATTGGCTCGCGTCAATCGTATTTGTGAATTTTTCACCAACTACCAACTGTTGAATGTAAAACTATTCTAGATTGTAAGATGACAGTCGCAATTTTCGAAATGTATGTATAATTAATGTCGCAAAGTGGAAAAAATAGTATATAACACTCGTTTTATAAGACGTATTGGCGCACTCGTTTCAAAACTACTCGTGCGCCAATTTTTGTCTTATAAAACTTGTATTATACTATACTATTGTTAGTCTAGCAGATCCTGCATCAAAAACATTTGAAGAGCTGACTGAACTTCTACAAATACATTTTGCGCCAAAAAGAAATGTGATTTCGGTTCAAATTTTACAAGCGAGATGATAAGCCAGAAGAAAGCATAGCGGAATATATCGTACAACTGAAGGCACTCTCTCAACATTGCGATTTTGGATCATTTTTGCCAAACGCATTAAGAGATAGATTGGTATGTGGCATGAGTAACACCCAAATTCAAGCTCATTTGTTAACCAAATCTGACATAACGTTTGACAGTGCATGTGAGTTAGCTAGAAATTTAGACATGTCAAAATTGGAAAGCAAGAATATCAAACCAGAATCAACATAATTATGCTGTTAAATCACAACCATCGTCAATGTATCAACCAAGTGGTCGACGCAGTCCATCAACAAGTGCAACGCAATTTATATGCGACTACTGCAGAAAACGTGCACATATAGCCAGGACTGTTTTAGAAGAAGAGGGAGATCAAGACAGAAATCAAGAGCCCGTCATCACAGAGGTGGATCCATAATGAACTTAAACTCCTTCAACGATGGATATCTGCAAATTAGACTTTAGGTAGAAGATCATGGATGACGAAATTGACACCGGAGCTAGTCAAACAATAATAGTTTTGTAGACTACCAAGTGAAATTTCCTAGTTTTCGTTAATCGTATAATTCTCTAAAATTAAAGGTTCTAACAGGTCATAACGTAAAAGTTTTAGGAGCAAATTATGGTGAATGTTGAATGGAAATTTGCAAATCATTCAACAGAAAAGAGTTGCGATTAACTACTAAAGACGGCGAAGCTTAATTTTTATCACTCATAAGCGAACATGGTTAAATGAAATATGCCCAGATTGGAGGTCTTCCTTTGCCTTTGGCGAGCATTTTTTTAGACACTTTTAATATTGTTAATGCGGATACTAAAGTCTACAGTGAATTAAATCAATTGCAACAAAACTTGAGTAATTTAGATGACAATGATATAACAAATTACATGAATAGGTAAAAACTCAGACTTAGGGATGTATTTGAAGGAACAACTATTGAACCGATTACCCGTTAACGGTTAATGATTCATAAAGTGTATACAGCGCCGTATCAATTAAGAGAAAAAGTTAGTGCAGAATTAGACAGATTATGTAAAGAAAATATTTTGACAAAGGTAGAATTTACCAATTTTGCCATACTCCCGTAGTTGTTGTTCATAAAGGGAAAGGTGACATTAGGATACGTATTGATTTTAAAGTGATCTTTTGAAAAAGGAATTTCATCCTTTACCAAAAACTACTTCGTTAGCAAAGTGCAAATTAGATTTAAAAGATGCTTATCAGCAATTAGAAGGAGAAGAATGATCACAATAATATTTAACTGTAAATACTTTGAAAAGGTTACATCGATTTAAGTTTCAGGCAGTAATGGATCAGATCAAAATACGAATACCAAAAGTTTGTAGTTATTTGGATGACATAATTATTGGAGGAAAAGACTTAGATGAAAGTGAAAATAATTTAAATGTGGTATTAGAAAGACTGGATGCATATAATGTGAAACTAAATTTTATAAAATCGCACTTCTTTGAAAAGGAAATTTGATATGTGGGGTTTATTATTTCAAGAAGTCAAAGCCTAATCCAGAAAAAATAACTGCAGTTAAAGATGCCCCAGAACCACAAAATTTACATCAATTACAGGCATATTTAGGTCTCCTAAATTATTATTCTCAATTCATTCCGAATTTATCGGCAAAGTTAACGCCTGCTTATAATCTATTGAGAAAGGCAATAAAATTTAATTGGAGTCAAGCCGTGTAAAATTTGTTTTGACAAAAGTAAAGAACTGTTATAATCAAATAACGTCTTTGAAAATGATCCAGGTAATAAATCAACAATTTTATCGTGTGACGCAAGTCCATGTGGTGTAGGAGCTATATTATCTCACTTGGTAAATGGGAGGGAAGAGAACACTTTTGCGTCGTATTACCTGCAGAGAGAAATTATTCATAACTATATAGCATTAGCTATAATATTTGGTGTTAAAAAATATCAATTATTTGTACAGAAACAAATTTACCATTTTTAGTGACCATCAACCATTAAGGGCCATTTTTAATTGTGGTAAGAGCGCATCTGGAGTAGCAGCATCAATACTTCATATGTGGGCGGTTATTTTATCAATGTAGTATGATATAGTATACAAGAAAGGATCACAAATTATGCATTTTGACGCTTCGGCACGTTTACCGTTAAATGATGGTACAAATATTAGTTCTTTCAAAGTAAGGTCTTTAAGTTTATCAAACTCTGATTTAGAACTCAATCAAGAACGAATAATTAAAGAAACAATTTACTCTCGGAATACATTATTCAAGAACGGGATGCCAGTTAGAATTACTAGTGAAACTCGTAACTACTTCAAACTGCGCAATTCTTTGGCAATAGAAGATGTGTTTATTATTAGGCAATCATGTAGTTATTCCACAAATTTTAACAGAAGATGTGTTAAACTTATTACATAAAATATTACATAAAAGTCATCCTGGAGTAACTGGTATGAACATACTGGCAAGAGGTTATATTTGGTAGGAGAACATTGACAAAGATATTGAAAATTTTATACTGGAATCTGCAGTTTGCCAACATACATCTAATATTTCTAAAAATCAAATTCACAATGCTTGGATACTGTCTACATTTCCAGTTGAAAGGATTCACATTGATTTATTTTATTTTGTTTCAAATGTATTTTTAATTATAAATGATACGTACACGAAATGGATAGAAATGGTGTTTAGTCTAAATATATCTAACGCTGACACAATAATAAATACATTAAAAATATATTTACCTACAACATTTGGGTTTCCAAAAATTATAGTGTAATAACGGTCCTCCATTCAATTCGTACCCCTTAAAACAATTCCGTAAACTAATTGGCAAAATTGAGCTAATTCACTCCCTAACTAACTATCCACAATCAAACAGTAAAAAGGTATTAAACAAATCTTTAATCGATGTAAATTATAAAAATTTGTTAGTCAAAGATAAACTTGACGCATTTTTTAATTCATTATAGGAATACACCAACGGCGACCACTGGAAAAACTACATCAGATTTTTTTCCGCAAACAGAATTAGATAAATTAAATATAAAAAATCACTTACTTTTAATTTGAACAAAAATATAACCATTACTTATAAACCTCGCGAAAATACAAAAAGTCCTAACGAGTTTGATCATAAACAACACCATAGTTCATTTAAAAACTAAATTTTATAAAATCGCACTTCTTTGAAAAGGAAATTTGATATGTGGGGTTTATTATTTCAAGAAGTCAAAGCCTAATCCAGAAAAAATAACTGCAGTTAAAGATGCCCCAGAACCACAAAATTTACATCAATTACAGGCATATTTAGGTCTCCTAAATTATTATTCTCAATTCATTCCGAATTTATCGGCAAAGTTAACGCCTGCTTATAATCTATTGAGAAAGGCAATAAAATTTAATTGGAGTCAAGCCGTGTAAAATTTGTTTTGACAAAAGTAAAGAACTGTTATAATCAAATAACGTCTTTGAAAATGATCCAGATAATAAATCAACAATTTTATCGTGTGACGCAAGTCCATGTGGTGTAGGAGTTATATTATCTCACTTGGTAAATGGGAGGGAAGAGAACACTTTTGCGTCGTATTACCTGCAGAGAGAAATTATTTATAACTATATAGCATTAGCTATAATATTTGGTGTTAAAAAATATCAATTATTTGTACAGAAACAAATTTACCATTTTTAGTGACCATCAACCATTAAGGGCCATTTTTAATTGTGGTAAGAGCGCATCTGGAGTAGCAGCATCAATACTTCATATGTGGGCGGTTATTTTATCAATGTAGTATGATATAGTATACAAGAAAGGATCACAAATTATGCATTTTGACGCTTCGGCACGTTTACCGTTAAATGATGGTACAAATATTAGTTCTTTCAAAGTAAGGTCTTTAAGTTTATCAAACTCTGATTTAGAACTCAATCAAGAACGAATAATTAAAGAAACAATTTACTCTCGGAATACATTATTCAAGAACGGGATGCCAGTTAGAATTACTAGTGAAACTCGTAACTACTTCAAACTGCGCAATTCTTTGGCAATAGAAGATGTGTTTATTATTAGGCAATCATGTAGTTATTCCACAAATTTTAACAGAAGATGTGTTAAACTTATTACATAAAATATTACATAAAAGTCATCCTGGAGTAACTGGTATGAACATACTGGCAAGAGGTTATATTTGGTAGGAGAACATTGACAAAGATATTGAAAATTTTATACTGGAATCTGCAGTTTGCCAACATACATCTAATATTTCTAAAAATCAAATTCACAATGCTTGGATACTGTCTACATTTCCAGTTGAAAGGATTCACATTGATTTATTTTATTTTGTTTCAAATGTATTTTTAATTATAAATGATACGTACACGAAATGGATAGAAATGGTGTTTAGTCTAAATATATCTAACGCTGACACAATAATAAATACATTAAAAATATATTTACCTACAACATTTGGGTTTCCAAAAATTATAGTGTAATAACGGTCCTCCATTCAATTCGTACCCCTTAAAACAATTCCGTAAACTAATTGGCAAAATTGAGCTAATTCACTCCCTAACTAACTATCCACAATCAAACAGTAAAAAGGTATTAAACAAATCTTTAATCGATGTAAATTATAAAAATTTGTTAGTCAAAGATAAACTTGACGCATTTTTTAATTCATTATAGGAATACACCAACGGCGACCACTGGAAAAACTACATCAGATTTTTTTCCGCAAACAGAATTAGATAAATTAAATATAAAAAATCACTTACTTTTAATTTGAACAAAAATATAACCATTACTTATAAACCTCGCGAAAATACAAAAAGTCCTAACGAGTTTGATCATAAACAACACCATAGTTCATTTAAAAAACGAGAAAAGGTATTATATCGAAATTCATTTAAATCACACCTTAAATGGATACCAGGCAGCGATATCAGAGGTTTTGAGTTTTAGTTTATACAGATAATTAATGGAACAAGAAGAATTGCTCACAAAAACCAGTTAAGGCATTCTTGTTTAGTCGATGAATATCATCAGGGCATAGCATTATGGTATCCGAAAGAAGATGTTCATCTACGAGGGTCACATATGAGACATGCTATACTTAGATTAGTTTTAAAGTTCAAGTTCAATATTTTAATTTTGATTATGTTTAGATATCTGTGTTGAGAATTTAGATGAGTTTATTTAATTGTTTATTAAAGAAGGGAGAGGTGTGATATATCAATGTGTTCTCTGTTTTCGTATTACATAGTTACATAGTAATGTCGAGATATTGTAGCGAGGTATGTTAATAAAGATTTACTGAATCACTTACCAAATACTAGACCTTCCCTTTATGAGTATATTATGACAATAAAGTATTAATTTAACAAATATTAGTATATTATTTGACGAGCACTTAACTAAGGATATAAATCGCGAGCATGAAGTTTATACTGGTAATCATGCGAGCTGCGAGATTTATATCAGTTATGTGGGGATCAAATAAGACGTTTTATCTACGATTCATAGATACCATTTTATGTAAAATACTTTAAATATATTTGTCAATGGTGGCGAGGCAAACTGTTGAACTGTCTTTTACGTAGATTTTGACAGACTGACGCGTTGTATAATGATGACAGTTCGTTCAAATAATGAAGTTATTATATGTGTCATATTAATCATTACGCCAATGATTAATATGATACACGCCGTATCATAATGGGGATTCTATAGTCATAGATACGTATGCAATAAACTTATTATATGTAAGTCGTAGATAAATGCATATAGGGGTTACGTAACAACGCAAAGCAATATGTGTTGAAATACAATAATGCTTATCATGTAATATAATAATACTGGGATAGTTACAGGGTTTGCAAGTAAAGCTGAATTTTTATTTAACACAATTTAAAAATTTTAATTTGTTTATTTATTATTTAGTTTTAAAATATTTAAATAATATTAATGACATCTTGGGTTGGTTGTAGCGGTCTTACGACTTGTATGCACTGCCACCGGAAACCACCTGCAAAATTACTCGAAAAAACTCGATAAGACATTGAGAAGTGCGTAAAATATCTATTTAACAGATCTACTTCTACTCATTTTACCGAAAATTTATCAAGACCCCTTTCAAAATTTAGGAACCTTCTTTATGCAGGATGACATAATATTGGAGAAATTTAATACGATAAATATGTTATAAAGAAAACAAGACAGCACAAAAACCAAAAAGTTGTGTAGTGAGGTTTCATTATTATTTATTCGAGTTATGAATCACTCAAATTACAAAATATAATATATTTTATCAAAAAATTTAAGTAGATAAAGTGTATTCGTATTCCTAATAAATCTACCGAAAACAATTATTCAATTTCTATCATCCATATTCCTCAGTATCACTAATAATTACGATTTTCAACTGTTTTTTTTTTTGATAATTTTCTGCTTTAAGTTAAAAACATTTGACAATGCTTGAATTCAGAAAAAAAAATCTACAAAATTTAAGCTAAAAGAAAGATATGTACCATTCTATTAGTTGCTATAGCAAGTGATGGACGTTTTAAACTGAAAAATACTATAACTTGCAGCAGTAGTACCAAAAGTATATTTATTTTTCCAAAGATTTTTGTTGGGAAAGCAACAGTAAAAGAAATCGTAGCAGCTTTTCGTTACTTTATTTAATGTTTTTTCTTATTGCTTAAAAATTAAATTAGCATGTTGTCAAAGAATGTGAGAAATTATTGATGCTTATTAACTAATGCTAATTAACCAACTGTGTGCTAATCAGTAAGAACGGTAAAACGATAACTTTATCGAATGCTCAAAGATTTTACTACAACAAGGTTTTTTCTTTGTTTAGTGTATCAACAAATATGTTTCTTACAAATTGGTAACCTACACAAATCGGCGATCTACTCAAATCGGCGATCTACACAAATCGGCGATGTACGCAAATCGGCGATCTACACAAATCGGCGATCTACCCGTCTAGGCGACATGTTAGGTCTGCCCCTTTTCTAGTAAAATAGGTACCTAATAATGAGCTACACTACCAGCGATATAAAGCCTAACGGAACTATTTGGGTCATCTTCTATATATATGCGGATGATACCAGCGCTTGCGTGACGGCGGATGATGCTCAGACACTGCTGAGAAATAGTGAGGTTGTTGTTGAGCAGTTGGTATCATGGTTCAACGCGAATAAACTCGCGATTAACGTGGAAAAAACAAATGTCATCGTCTTTCCGGGGCCGGCAGGCACTGGTTTACGGTTACAGTGTAGGGGACTGGGAGTCACTATTAACTCGGTGTCCCGAGCCAGTCTCTTGGGTATCGACGTTGACGATGGGCTGTCCTGGGCGAGTCAGCTGGAGAGTATAAAAAAGAAACTGAATAGAGCTGTGTTTGCCCTTGATCGCCTGCGACCTCTTTGCAGTCAAGTAATTCTTTTGTCGGTCTACTATGCCTACTTTGACTCCGTGGCGCGTTATGGATTGCTGTTCTGGGAAAATGATTTCTCAATGAGCCGTGTGCTTCTACTTCAGAAGCGTGCTGTTAGACGCATGCTGGGGCTTGGCGTTCGTGATTCATGTCGAGAACACTTTCGGAGGCATGGGATTCCCACAGTTGTAGACAATTATGTCCACATGTGTTCATGCTACATGTTTCATAGTCGGACGTGCACGGTTATCAGACAAGAAGTCGTGGGTTAATACGCCCAGATATGCCTGCAAACCGGCGGTATGAAAAGAGCTTTGTGCACGTCAGCGCGCTGATCTTTAATAAGCTGCCTCAGGATCTTCGCGGTGAAAAGTCGGCGCCTGCATTTTCGCGTCTTTTAAAAAGATACCTGAGCGGCAGATCATACTATACCCTTCAGGAGTTTTTCGAGGATGTATGAGGAGTTTCGTCGGCGCTACGACATTTCTTACCTACTGCTTATTTCATTTTAACTTTAAAGCTATGTCTTATATTTTTCTGACCTGATCTGGTTCCTCGCCCTTGTAGTGCAGGTACTTTGTGCGGAATTTCATTGTTTGACGGTACTGTTGACTGTGTGTGTCGGTAATCTTGTATGTCGTGCATCACGTGTCTTATCTGTATTTTTAATTGATTTTTGTGTTTTTTTTTACTGGGATTGTATACGTGCCTACTGTATATTCTGCACCTTACTGGTATTTTTTGAATAATACTCTATTCTAAACTCTATTCTATAAGAAAGGAAAAGTATTATAGGGACAAATTCGGTGGTGCAATTGGAAGTTCTTCCTGGGTGTGGTCTTCTGTGGTGTAGAAGGCGTTATGTGTCAAAATTCTTCGAAGGATTGCTTTAATGTCAGCGGTTCATGTATCACTCGAGAGAACTGATAGCCAGAAGTTCGGGAACCCCTGCTCTAAATGAAGGGGTCAAACTCGCGGCCCGCATGTGGCGTATACAATTTCCACGTTTGACAGAAATAGAGACAGAAGCTCCTCCAGCAAAATTAAACAGAGATGAAAGATGAAATATGTCATCCGCTATCTTGCTCTTTTTCTGCATTACAACTTTTACCTCTCTTTAATTATGCTTGGAATGTCTATGTTTCTGTGAAACGTTGAAATGACGGATAATGATAATAACAACCGCGTTTTGCACAACGTTCGGATGTATTTAGTGAAATTACGTGCAGGCGCACTAATTGTCTTCTGCATTAATATTAGCAGATAATATTTTAGCATTACTGGCCCCAAAAAGTTCCTGAAAACTACCAGTAGCCAGGATGTTTGGTGCTTAAGTCCAGACACGATTCTCACACGAAAGATGTAAACAAAGAAGTATTGATGTTGTCAACAAACACCCTTCTTCCTTTGCCCTTTTGCTCCGCATTATTACTAAACTAATTTGCAGGAAACACGTAGTTTATTATTAAGTTCCATATACCTTTTTATAACCATAATATACCTTCAAAAACACCATTATTGACGTCAGAGAGCCAAAAACGCCCAGTAACCAGGATGCGGTAATATAATTTTTTAATGCAGGCGTCCCATATGAAAGAATAGGAAAGGAATATTGCCAAAAATTAATTCTTTCTTCTTGAACTGTCCTCAGCACACTCAATTTTGCAAATTCTTAATTTTACCAGTCCAATTGAAAAAAGTCTGAATTATGAAATCTGTGGAAGTAAGTTACAGTCTGAGTCACTGAGTGTACACGGAAGATGGTCAAAACTTTGGTCGGCAAGCTAAATAAAGAAATATCCAAAATTGTATATACGTTTTTACAATTGATAGGTAGGTATTTTAAATATGTATTGGATACATGCTGAAAATTAGAACGTTTGAATAAAAGAGAGTATTATTGACAACCTTGTTAGACTAGACACCCACAAAGCCATCAAATTGTAATTTTATAAAAATAAAAATACCCGTCATATTTTACCAGACTTACGCTGCATTTGTATTTCAACCTACAAAGGAATAGAAATGGTTGGCGAAAATATAGAGAAATATATAGACTACCTACCACCAACTTACCAATTGGTAAGTCTATTGTTCAAGAAAACCCCATTATTAAAACGTTTTATTATTTTATCTACTACTGACATATCATACATTTATTGCATAAGTATCTATGACTATATAATCCCCATTATATTACAGCTTCGTCTCATAAATAATACAATGTAATGTAGTACCTTCTATTCTAGTACTGAATCACACGTTTAGAGTAAAAACTGAAAAACTACCTGCTGCGCCGGCTGCGGGCATATGCCTGATTCACTATTTCATTCTTCGTTCGTGTGTTGAATCGTACGTATCGTTTCGCACAGTGCGTATTTAATATAATTATATTTAATATAATTTAATACAATCTAGTGTATTTAAAAATGCCTAAATAATCTCAAAAACGGCATAGGAACGATACTGACAGTGACTATTCGATGGACCGAAAAATTTTAAAGTTAAAGAAGAAGCTGTCAAAATTAAATGGAAAGAAAAAGGAAACGGCATTTTCCAACTCAGAGGGCGAAGAGGTCAGAGCAAGAATGGACTTGGTTGTGAACACAAGACCGTCAATAGAATACAAATTATCAGTAGATAATTTTAAAACCTGCTTGTGACAGCAGTATTTGCAATAGTTTGCAATTAGCTTGCTTATGTTAGCAATGCCCGTATTATGGTATATAATACAATATCTTATCTTTAGATAAGAAAAACTTGCTTGTGACAGCAGTATTTGCAATAGTTTGCAATTAGCTTGCTTATGTTAGCAATGCTCGTATGATAGGTATATAATACAATATCTTATCATTAGATAAGAAAAACTTGCTTGTGACAGCAGTATTTTCAATAGTTTGCAATTAGCTTGCTTATGTTAGCAATGCTCGTATTATAGGTATATAATACAATATCTTATCCTTAGATAAGAAGAACTTGCTTGTGATAGCAATATTATAAGGTATGTATATTGTTAGAATTACATTTGCGATTTGGAGAGCCGCTGCCGGTCAGAAGGCGCCATTACTCGACGGAGAGAAGTGGGGACGTGTGCCCGCTTTGGACGACTCTCGCCCGTATTGGTCGAGTCGCAGTCAGTCGAGTTGCAGTGCCCTTCATGCTCGGATGTGCAGGCCGCTCTCATGTATTTTTCTTAAGTTTACAATTAAATAAGTTATATGGAGTGGTGTGGTGTTTTTATTTAACTACGAAGCTTACATCAGAAGAGGGATCGTATTCGCGTGCAAAATCCAAGAACAAAGAAACAACTGGAAATATCAACCCTCGCTACCTGACAAAAGTATTTGGGATCATATTATGGAGATTATGATATTACGGATAAAAATTGTTTGTTTTCGAAATATTAGTGATGCTTAAAAGAGATCGTATAATTTTGGTGAGTCATAACTTGTTGAGAGAATTATTTGCACTGGAAAATCATGTAAGTACAGGTGTGCATAATTGCAATTTGCAAACCTAATGTCAATTTTCGATATGACTTCATGTGTTGTTGTTTCTATTTGTTTATGCCGAGAGAATTGCACACTAACTGAAGTCAATGGATGTCAGATGAGTTTTTAATGTGCCGCACTGCCTTAATTTTGCCAGGATGAACGAGCTGCTTGTGACTTCTGCTGGTATTCGGGTCTACACCGCTCAGAGGCGTGATTAAGAGATGGAATGTTCTTTAATATTGAAAATGTATGCAACGATGTTATGCATCGAAGGTTGGTGAATGGAGAAGGAGTAAGATAAAATCAAATATTCTTTTTAAGGTTTTTTATTGATAATTGATAAATCATAGATGCAATATCGAAATGTCTGAATGGTTTGTGTTTTATAATTTAATAATTGATTTGTTTACGTAATCACTGAAAAATTTAAAAGTGATTGCACTTGGTGTTTTAATGATGAAAATTTGAAAATGCAAAATATCATGTATTATAATTTATAATTTCTTATTTATTTCATGACTGAAAATAGGAATGTCCCAATCATTTATTGTTTAAGAAATGAAAGTACTTTTACTACGTGTATTGTAATTCGTGAATTTGAGGATCTTACGCTTGTACTTCATATTTGGAAATATGATGGTACTTTTGTCTGGCGTATTATAAACTGAAAAAATTAAAATCTTATGTTTTATAATTTCATGGTGCAAATATGAAATATTGTTGTAAGTTGTGTAGGTAAACGAATTTAATAATCCGTTTTGCAATTTAAAATATGAAAGTGTTTGATAATGTGTAATGTGATAATGTGTGTATGATAATTAGGAATTGAAATTGATCAGCTTTTGTGTATTTGAAGTTTAGAATTTAAAGTTTAAGATTTTGTATAATATGAATTGAAAATTGAAAGTTAATGTGTGTCATGAATAATAATTAGAGAATTGAAATTAATTAGCCTTTTGTAAGATTACAATTTTGTGTAATATTATTTGAAACTTGAAAGTTAATGTTTGTCTTGAATCCTAATTAGGGACTTGAAATTTATTAACTTTGTGTAACTGAATTTTGAGAATTTAAAGTTTACAATCTTTTGTAATAGGATTTGAAAATTAAGAGTTAATGTTAATCGTAAATCATAATATTAGAGAATTGAAATTATTAGCTTTGTCTAACTGAATTTGAGAATTTAAAGTTTACGGTTTTGTAAAATAAGATTTGAAAATTGTAAGTTAATATTCATCGTAAATCAAAACTAGAGAATTAAAATTTATTAACTTTGTGTATGTGAATCTGAGAATTTAAAGTTTGTGCTTTTGTGTATAATAATCAGACACTTATAAGTTACTGTACTTCGTGTGGTATAGTTAGAGGATTGAAAGTTATTATATTTTGTGGTTCACAATTTACGAATCAAAAAGTACCTATGTGTACTACGTGTGAACTGAAAGTTAGCATGTTTGCTGTTTTATAATTTGAGAATGGAAACTCTTTATGTTTTGTCTATTATAATTTGAGTATTGAAAGTTATCAATGTTATGTGTTTCATAATTTATGAATTGTCTGTTCATATTCTTCAGGCACCATAATTTGAGAATGGAAACTCTTTATGTTTTGTCTATCATAATCTGAGTATTGGAAGTTATCAATGTTATGTGTTTCATAATTTATGAATTGTCTGTTCATATTCTTCAGGCACCATAATTTGAGAATGGAAACTCTTATGTTTTGTCTATTATAATTTGAGTATTGAAAGTTATCAATGGTATGTGTTTCATAATTTATGAATTGTCTGTTCATATTCTTCAGGCACCATAATTTGAGAATGGAAACTCTTTATGTTTTGTCTATTATAATTTGAGTATTGAAAGTTATCAATGTTATGTGTTTCATAATTTATGAATTGTCTGCTCATATTCTTCAGGCATCATAATTTGAGAATGGAAACTCTTTATGTTTTGTCTATCATAATCTGAGTATTGAAAGTTATCAATGTTATGTGTTTCATAATTTATGAACTGTCTGTTCATATTCTTCAGGCATCATAATTTAAGAATGGAAACTGTTTATGTTTTGTCTATCATAATCTGAGTATTGAAAGTTATCAATGTTATGTGTTTCATAATTTATGAATTGTCTGTTCATATTCTTCAGGCATCATAATTTGAGAATGGAAACTCTTTATGTTTTGTCTATCATAACCTGAGTATTGAAAGTTATCAATGTTTTGTGTTTCATAATTTATGAATTGTATGTTTATGATCTTCAGGTATTATAATTTGAGAATGGAAACCCTTTATGTTTTGTCTATCATGATTTGAGTATTGAAAGTGATCAATGTTTTGTGTTCCAAAAATTAAGAATCCTAAGTTTTGTGTTCTTCAGGTGTTATAATTAGAGAACAAAAACCCCTTATGTTTTGACTACCATAATTTTTGAAATGAATTAAAATTTGTGTATTATAAATTGAGGTTTGAAATACCGTATTCCATGTACTACGTAACGTAATTCGAGAACTGTAAGTTTATGCTTCTGGAGTATCACAGTAGCAGCCTTTTCAAGTCTTAATTGTTAACAAAGATAAGAATGATAATGCGTTTTGTGTAGCATGTTAAGAAAATTGAACGTTGTCATGAAGTACAAAAGTTCTTATAGTTTGTGTATCCCAATGAAAAGGAGTGGAACATTTTTACGTTCGTGTACGTTAACTTGTCTGGTCTCTCTCCCGTTAGCGGTTGAGCCAGGTGGTAACCGAGGTTTCCACATGTTTTTGTTCGTGTATGTTAATTTGTCTGGTCTCTGTCCCGTCAGTGGTTGAGCCAGGTGGTAACCGAGGTTTCCACATGTTTTTGTTTTTGCACGTTATTTGTCTGGTCTCTGTCACGTTAGCGGTCGAGCCAGGTGGTAACCGAGGTTTCCACATGTTTTTGTTCGTGTACGTTAACTTGTCTGGTCTCTCTCCCGTTAGCGGTTGAGCCAGGTGGTAACCCAGGTTTCCACATGTTTTTGTTCGTGTACGTTAATTTGTCTGGTCTCTGTCCCGTCAGTGGTTCAGCCAGGTGGCAACCGAGGTTTCCACATGCTTTTGTTTTTGCACGTTAATTTGTCTGGTCTCTGTCCCGTTAGCGGTTGAGCCAGGTGGTAACCGACGTTTCCACATGTTTTATTCGTGTGAGTTAATTTGTCTGGTCTCTGTCCCGTTAGCGGTTGAGCCAGGTGGTAACCGAGGTTTCCACATGTTTTTGTTCGTGTACGTTAATTTGTCTGGTCTCTGTCCCGTTAGCGGTTGAGCCAGGTGGTAACCGAGGTTTCCACATGTTTTTGTTTGTGTACGTTAATTTGTCTGGTCTCTGTCCCGTGAAGAGTGCTTCCAACATGCTGCGAATCATCCTCCAATCCAAGCCATCGAGTCCGCATGCCAGCTTGGGAATCGCTAGGCTTCTCAGGTCCTCGGCTAGCAATTCTTCCTTTAGAGAACACAAAGTGTCCCAAACATCTCTATAGGTTGGCTTCTGATCGGACGTCTCTTTGGTAACCAAGTGGAAGATCTTTCTGCCGGTCTTTTCGTCGGTTGCCTTGAGTGCTTGTCCGACTCTGGGATTAGACCGACGCAGCTCTGGAATATTTCCAAACTTCCCGCGGAAAACCTTGGCTATCCCTCTAGACATTTGCAAGTCCTTAGCCACACAATGTGCCAGTGCGTAGCCAGCTGGAGCAGTAAACAGGTCCCGCTGCACTTCACAGGCCACACCGAACCGACTCTTTTGACCATTAGTATGACGGGCCATGAATTCGTCGAATGTCAAATCCGGCTCTGGTTGGATTCGCCGCAGCTCCGCGTCTTCGTGGTCTCCGTAGTAAGGAGCCAGTCGGTTGAAGTGAATGACTCGAGCTTTACCCCGCGGTGGCTTTTGTATCCGGTAAAGGACGTCGTTGATAACTTCCAGAACTGTGTATGGGCCATCCCAGGATCTTTGAAGTTTTGGTGACAGTCCCTTTCGTCTCTTAGGGTCGTAGAGCCAAACCATATCACCGGCATTGTACCTGTGGTCCTTGGCATTGACATCGTATGCGTCCTTCATCCGATTACTGGCATCTTGAATGGAAATGCGAACTGGCTATGAATGACATCCATTCTTCTTCGCAGTTGACTGGCGTAGTCCTCCCCGGCGACATCAGTTCCTGGCGGGCAACCAAACTTCAGATCGCATGGGAGACGGAGTTCTCTTCCCATAATTATCCGAGCCGGAGACTCTCCCGTGCTTTCGTGGACGGCCGATCGATAAGCCAGGAGGAACAAATGAAGAAAACCATCCCAGTCTCTTTGATGGTCGGAGACCACTTTGGCCAAATACCGATTAATGGTTCTATTCATGCGCTCCACCATTCCATCTGACTGCGGGTGTAACGCAGTAGTTCTTTTTTTCTTGATTCCGAGCGTCTTACAGATGTTCTGGAACAAACTGGATTCAAAATTTCGCCCTTGGTCCGAATGTAGCTCCAAAGGTACGCCAAATCGGCAAATCCATTCTTTCACCAAGGCGTCAGCAATTGTTGAGGCTTCCTGGTTTGGTAGAGCGTATGCCTCAACCCATTTGCTAAAGTAGTCCATCACGACCACGATGTACTTATTTCCTGCTTCGGATTCGGGAAACGGGCCGGCTACGTCAATAGCAATCCTTTCAAAGGGACTTCCCACGTTGTACTGGCGCATCAAAGCCTTCTGCTTTCGCTGCGGCCCATTACTTGCCGCACATACAACGCATTTTCTGCACCAGTCCCTTACGTCTTCTTTGCTATTGACCCAGTAAAATCTTCTTCCCAACAATTTGCCTTCTTTCCTCTTTGCCGTCGTGGTCAATTATTTTCCGCCGCAGGAGTCCATCTTCCAGAATTAGGGAGTCCCATTGTGCCCAATACGACTTGATGTTAGGAGGATACTTGGCAACTTCTCCCCAGGTTGGCTTCTTCTCTTCTTTCATCCAGTTTAGGACTATCTGGATATCGGGATCTTCCTCTTGGTCTTTTATAAGATCTCTATTTTGTCAAGTATCGTCGACTATGGTAGTTCGTAACAAATCAGCATCTGTTTTCTCTGCCCGCTGGCAATGCTTGCAGTCCTGTGGACAGGGTCTTCTTGATAGGGCATCTGCATTTCCATGGATTCTCCCTGCTCGGTGCTCGGTGTCGAAGTCAAACTCCTGTAGCCTCTCTATCCATCTTGCCACTTGTCCCTCTGGATTTTTAAACTGAAGGAGCCATTTTAAAGCTACATGGTCTGTTCGTAGCTGGAACTTCCTTCCGTAGAGGTACTTGTAAAAGTGCTCCATCGCTTTCACAACAGCTAGCAACTCTCGGCGGGTTACGCAGTAGTTACGCTCTGGCTTGGACAACGTTTTACTAAAATAGCCTATGACTTTTTCTTCTTGCCCATCCTGAATTTGGGACAGCACGGCTCCTATGCCCACATTGCTAGCGTCGGTGTCCAGTACAAATTTTCCTTCAGGTAGGGGATAGCTCAAGATAGGTGCGCTAATCAGAGCCCCTTTTAGGTGTTCGAAAGCTTCTTGACATTCCTGGGACCATTGGAATTTTCGTTCTCCTTCGGTGAGCCTGGTTAATGGTTTTGCGATGTTGGCACATCCATTCACATAGCGTCGGTAGTATGTGCATAATCCCAAGAAGCTGCGCAGCTCATGTTTGTCATTGGGAACTGGCCAATCTTTGACAGTCTGGATCTTTGCCTTGTCAACCGCCACTCCTTGACTGGAAACAACGTGACCCAGGCACTGCACAGCTCTCTGAAATAGATGACATTTCTTTGGGCTCAACTTCAGTGCTGAACCTCGTAGCCTCAGGAACACTTCTTCTAGGTTTCGCAGGTGGTCTTCAAACGATTTTCCTACTACAATAATGTCGTTAAGATAGACCAGACATGTCTTCCAGGACAGTCCTCTTAAAATCGTTTCCATCAGTCGTTCGAAAGTAGCAGGAGCATTGCACAGTCCAAATGGCATCACGTTAAATTGCCATAATCCAGCACCCACCGTGAAAGCTGTCTTTTCTCTATCTTCGGGGGCCAATTCAACTTGCCAGTACCCGCTCTTCAAATCCAGCGTGGAAAAGATCTTCGATCCGGCCAGGGTGTCCAAAGTGTCATCGATGCGAGGAAGAGGATAGCTGTCCTTTTTGGTCATATTATTAAGCAGCCGGTAGTCAACGCAGAATCTGGTCGAGCCGTCTTTCTTCTTTACCAGTACCACCGGTGAAGACCATGGACTGCTGGATGGTTCTATGATTCCTTCCTCGACCATACTCTCTACAATTTTGTCAGCCTCCTCTCTCTTAGCCAGCGGTAGTCTTCTAGCTGTCTGCCGAATGGGACGAGCATTTTCCGTATTAATTTTATGCTGGATTATATTGGTCCTCCCCTTCTTCCCAGCATCAAAAACATCTTGATACTTATGGACCAGATATCTCAGCCTCCTTCTTTGGTCTGGTCTTAGACCGGTACCTGACGATGATACCAGCACTTCTAACTCTTCCGGAATGGCTTCCCGGCTGGTTTCCACGGCCGCAACCTGTCGTAGTATCGCTGAAACTCCAGAGCAGTGTCCTAACTCCGTGCCCTCCTTTAATAACACAGGATAATGATTGACGTTCATTATCCTCACAGGAATACTCCTGCCAGCCCGCACAAGGGCCTTTCCGACCGCTATTCCTCGGCCAACAGCCTCGTCATGCATTACGGGTTCGAACATGACTATCTCACCATCTGTGGTCTTGCCATCAATGCAGCCGTCCAAAACTATCTCGCTCCGTTCTGGTATCAGTGTCTCCTCCGGCAGTAGGACCTGAACGCTTAAATTCTTTTGTCGGTGTTGTCGTGGCTTTCCCGATGGTAAACATGACGTTTGTTTCACCATGCACTTTTGCTTGATCTCCCGTTGCTGTTCGTAGACGCCATTTTGATTGCCGAACCTTTGCTGCAGGTTTTATTATGTCGGGCCTTATGATTGTCTTCGTTGCACCTGTATCCAGCAGCACAGTGCGGAGAGTTCCATCCACACACGCGTCGACGAAAACACTGTTGGCATGGTGTTGCAGTGAGGAGACCTGGGCGGTATTTGCTGGGGCTTGCTGAATACAGGTCGACGTTTGCCCCCTCGCATCGACCTTGTTTAGTTTTCCGGATTGGCGGAAGTGGGACTGACGCCTTCTGGACAGCGTCTTCTTATGTGGCCTGCCTTGCCACATTTCCAGCACTCCAACTTCCGGTCCTGGCGGCTACGTTCTCTATTGATCTCCCTGACGATCCGTTTGACTGACTCTTCGAAGTCATCCTCTGCTGGAATCACTTGTCGGACACGAGCTTGACTTTTGTTCGTGTTCTTGGCAGCTTCGAATTCAAGGGCCCGTGTTAGTGCATCAACTAGCTTAGGTGGATGTGCTAGTAGTAAGGCTTGCTTCATTTCACCATCACGGAGTCCGTCCAGGAATGCTTGAACCGCCAAACGTTCCATGATCTTTTCCTGGGCATCTGGATATGCCATTCGAACCAGACTTGCAATATCCGCCTCAAATTCCTGTAAGGGCTCCCCTGACTTCTGGCACCGATTTCTTAGCTGAGTGTGGTAGACATGTTCCAGGTGTGACTGGCCATAACGCGTCTCCAGGTGTCTCACCAGGTGGTCGTAGACTTCTTGCTCTTCCGGGGACATTCTTTGCAAGATAGCAGCAGCATCTCCTCTCAAAGCGAACGTAAGGGCGGTCGCCTTCTCCCTGGATGACCAACCGTTCGCTTTTGCAGCCGCTTCAAACTGACGCTGATAAACATTCCACGACGTTGAACCATCAAATTGCGGTGGTTTGAGGCGCATCAGCCCAACGGAATCCTGATTGCCACTAACTTTGCTCTTGTTGTCCGTTGCTGAAGGTTGATAGGGCAACTCCTCGAAGGTGTTGACGTCCAACGCCGTGATTTTGTTCTGAACTTCCTGGATCTTGCCTTCCAAAATCAAAAGAATTCGCTCTTCTAGTGTAGAAGATTTTGTTAAAATTTCTTCGTGTAATTCCGTTTTTAAGTTTGCCATCTTTTTTTCCAACTTGGCGGAATTCTCTCCTAGCTTTTCCCCAAGCTCGCAAACTTTAGCCTCCAGGTCGGCGGAATTTTCTAACACTTTAGCCAGGTCGGCGGAATTTTCTAGCAACTTAGCCTCTAGGTTGGCGGAATTTTCCAGCAATTTAGCCTCCAGGTCGGCGGAATTTGCCAACACTTTAGCCAGGTCGGCGGAATTTTCTAGCAATTTAGCCTCCAGGTCGGCGGAATTTTTTAACACTTTATCCTCTAGGTCGGCAGAATTTTCTAGCAATTTAGCCTCCAAACAATGCAGCATTTGGCCGATATCACTTGCACTAGCAAAAACAAAGTTGTCCGGGTCATTGCCTTCTTCCATTAATGCTTTACGAAGCCGCTCCTGCAAGTCCGCTTTCTTCCCCGTCGTATCGCAGTCCCTTTCCTCCAGCTCCTTCTTCAGCTCACTAACCTTTAAGTCCGCTAGTTTCGCCATTTTCACGCACGTTAATTAGTCCGATTTATTTCACTTCAATTTTATTTTCACGATTGTCCAATTCACACCCCACACCTGACACCAATGTAGCGTTTTTCGTTCGTTAAGGTGTGAATTAAAACACTCGGTATATTAAAATAGCCAACTAATTTATTTAACACTATTACAGTCTTATTAACTAATTATTAAACACGAACACTAAACACGAACACTAAAAACTAACTATCACTTAAGGCTACTTATAAACATTTATCTTCACAGTATTTATTTCTAACTATTTATGTCGATCGATAATCGCGCCAAGTACTTCGACTGCACTCAGAACTATACTGGCCGGTAGCGAGCGACGGCTCGCTTATATACCCGTATCGATCCGTGCGGGACCCTTCGCGAATCTTCCAGTCGCTACTCGCGCTCGCCGTCCGGATAGATCTCTCTGGAATGGGCCGCCTCGAGAATAACCTCGAACTTCTGGCGCCTTCGTGGCTGTTAAGATCGTCACAATATAATATAACATATTATCGTAGATAATATAAATCTGCTTGTGACAGCATGGTGTGCACTTAGCTTGCATGTGATAGCAATGCTCATAATATATAGGAATTTACATATATATATATATTGTACAACATATTATCGTAGACAATAGTATAAACCTGCTTGTGACAGCATGGTGTGCAATTAGTTTGGTTGTGAAAGCAATGCTCATAATATATTGCCTTGTGTGTGAACAAAGTCCGGCAATATACTTGCCGCAATGTAAACCAGCTTGTGACAGCATTGTTGACAAATAGCTTACTTGTGATATCAATGCTCATAATTAATATTCATATATATATATTGAATAATAGATTACCATTAGATATTATAAACCTGCTTGTGACAGCATGGACTGTTTTTGTATATATCATAATATAGGGCTGTGTTTGTGAACACAGACCTCCAATAAAGTAGCCGTGCTATGCTTATGAGTGATATGACAGCATAGTTTGCAAATAGCTTGCTTGTGATAGTATTGCTCATCATATATTTATGTACAATATATAACCGAATAGAAAAAGGGACAAGAATATATAACATATCTTTGATGTAAAGTTAAGAATAAAATATAATACGTTATCATTATAATAGAAGCTTGCTTGTGACAGCATACTTGGGAATGAGCTTGTTGGCTCATATTATACGAGTATATGTTATGATATTATTTACATATAACAAAAATACTCACGTTTTTTTAAAACGCATTTGTTTGCATGAATAATACAATCCGCTATTACAATTGTTTCTCCAAACAAAAGAGGCGGTATATATGGAAGAAGAAATATTGTCGCAGGTACTAATGGCGCCTACTAGTAGGTGTCAGTTACCGCGGGCTCAAAGCTAAATCCAGTAGCTACTGCTGGAATCTCGCGAGTTCATATCAAATGAGACAATAGACGACAATCTAATTCGACTCAAAGTGGAGACAGCTCTGTTCAGCTATATGTAGGGTGTTAACAGCAAGGTTGCAAAAGGAGAGGATGTAGAATCCACTCAACGATTTATAAAGGGTTTGAGCGATTCAAAACCAAAATCAGACGGGAGCTTGCGGCTTACAATTTAAGCAAGGGTTTTAATGTGGCCATAATGAAAGCCCCCACAAATTAATGGTAATTTGATGTGACTTTTACACCTAAGAATACCAAAAATTAGTATAAAAGGAATGGTCAAAGAAGTTAAATATCAAGGGTCCGTCTCAGACAAAGTCTAAAGGACCAGATCAGAGCGAACAGCGTGAACAATCAAAGACTCTCTACACAAGAACCAGTACCTACGCAGGGTACAGGTCGCACCCAACGCAATGAACGGATAGGGGCGAAGAACATTAAGTAAATGTACAGGTTTGAAAAACTGCAAGACTTTGATCCTTTCTTACAGTAGTTGATGTAACGTTACTAAAATTAAGATGGAAAATTAGCTCGGATGTTGGGTAAATTTGGTTTTGTAACATGTCCCGTCCAAAATATTGTGCCTACAAGGGTAGAATTGGTTAATATTAACTATTCTCAAATGTATAAAAGATGGTGATGTTCCGGAGGGATGAAGATTTTAAATAAATCACAGCGATAACCTGGTAATTACTCAGGGACTATTGCGTAGCTAGCGCAATGCTCTAACAAACTGAGCTGTCATTCTCAGTTTTTATTAAATTGGTAAAAATTACTAAATGGCAACTTTAGACACCTATTTACCAGTCGCTGTAAGAGAATCGGATAAAAAATATCAAGATTTAAATTTAACAATGTACCTTATCAATGTCATTGTATGCCGCTTATATTATCATCTGCTTAGTTACCTGAATGATTTTCTGCTATAAAATAAAACAGCAAAGAATTGTCAGAAAAGGTTAACGATACAATTAAACTGCTAGAATATTAACTATCATAAACGTAAACTACATAGTGTATATTATGCACTAAGGAAGACATACTTTTAGGTTGCACTCCTAACTCCGTTACAATAGCAATTTCGTTGCCAAATAAAAAAAATATGGGGGAACTTTGTCTTACCGTAACACACTCAAGAAATAAATATGTGCAAAATACGTGAATTTACAAGATTCTTAGGTGTAAAGACTTCAGCCGGTGCCGCTGGACGCTATCATGACTCTCTATAAAACCTTTCGATTGAATTTTGATAAATTGAGGCTTTAATGCTGTAATAAACATCTCTGATAATCTTTCGAAAGGCGTCATTAGTGGGTACAGAATACACCCAAAACAATTCGAAAAAATCCACAAAACTTTATATTATTCAGATGCGTTATAAAATCGGATGGGGTATTGGGAGACTGAGAAAAATTAGAACAGGATAATAACATCCGGGCCAATCAGACGGCCTACTCTGAAACTGCCATATTTCCATCAAAATCGCAATATATGTGCAGTAACTGCTGGTGTACAGTACTGTAATAAAACTAAATATTACAAAAATTCCTAGATGATAATAATAAAAGTGGATTGAGATGTAAACATTTCCGTCTCACATTACAAACCAGGGGCCTCCACATTACCCGCTGCTGAACTTACTGCTTAATTACAGTAAGATTAACAAGGAGACGGATGATAACTCTAATACTTTTGTAAATTTTAGATAAGTCACCAAAAGTTATAGTCGGCAATTTTTTGTTTTTTTTTTCGGAAACAATTAGAAATAAATTAGTTAATAATGTTAACATACGTAGAAGATAGTTTAATATTAGCCTTATTAGGATCATAGGAAGCTAATTTTGAGTTAATAATTTGGATTATCGTTTGTTGAAACAAACCTTCTTATGTGGGAGAAATAAAATTTTGCTGTTTATATCTCTAAACATCTACAATGTATTTTTTATGAGACGAGGCTGTAATATAATTACAAGATCAAACGAACTTACTTAAGTGAAGTTCGATCTTGATTATATGAAGCCTCGTCGAAATAAATAATCACACCCACCACTTTCTAATAGCCCCTTAAGTAAAACCAAACATTTTTTTCCCAGACTCTGAAGAAATGAAATAGTGAATCAGGCATATGCCCGCAGCCGGCGCAGCAGGTAGTTTTTCAGTTTTTTACTCTAAACGTGTGATTCAGTACAAGAATAGAAGGTACTACAATGTATTATTTATTTCGACGAGGCTTCATATAATCAAGATCGAACTTCACTTAGGTAAGTTCGTTTGATCTTGTAATTATTATACGCGCCAATGATTATAATGACACTAGCGTTGTATAATAATGACGGTTCGTTCAAATAAAGAACTCATTATTTAAACGAGCTGTCATCATTATGCAACGCTACTGTCAAAGTCTGTCAAACCCTACGTGGATGACAGTTATTTGACAGTTCGCCTCACCATCATTGACAAACATTTAAAATATTTTGCATAAAATAGATTTTATGAGTCGTAGATAAAACGTCGTTATTTGACTTTGTACCTTAATTAGGTGCTCGTCAAATAAATAATATACTATTTTCTACTTTGCTATGACAATGCACACATTGTAACAGTGTTTTCGGTGTTACAATTAACAAATTGTAAGACATTTTTCAGTAACTTTTTTTCTAAGGGTGGTACACATTGATAAAATGCCATTGATACCATATGTCAACGATATATATATATATATATATATATATATATTTAACTTTAGATTTTCACGATCGTTATGTATATGTAAAAAGTTTTCGGTCAACCGTCATAGAGGAATAGAAGGCGAATGCATGTGACACTAGTTTGTTTGACATAGTTTAAAGTTTTGTAGTTAGTTTTAAACGCTGGATAATGGCAGATGTGAGTCTGTCGAAACGTTGCAAATAAAGTTTATTTTCTACACGAGATGACCGAAAACTTTTTACATATATATATATATATATATTAGGGTGGTCCTTAGCTATACATTGTAATTTTTTTTTTCATTTTTCTTTTCAGGACACCCCGTATATTAAATCCACTTGATCAAAAAATAACTCATGTACAACCTCAGTTCATTCAAATAAAGGAAACACGTGCCGCAGATATGTTGAAATTTGTAAAATAAAAATACAGCGACAGAAATGTCTTTCATTTGAACTGATTACTTGGGCCAGGGTCTTCTGCCAAATTTCTACACAGATTACCACGATCAGGCTCTTGGGCTAAATCTATACATTCCGTATTGTCCTCTTCTTTAGATATCCGTCCAAGTTCATCACTACTGCTCGAAGACATCAACCGTAATAAGATCAACTTAATAATAGTATATTGTGTAGCCGAGAAAGTGGTTCTTTTCCGGGTCGAGAGAAGAGTTACACAGGCGAGCGTAGCGAGCCTGGGCACTTCTTGAGGCCCGGAAAACCGCTTTCTCGGCGTGGTGCTCACATAATTTTTTATCCTACACAACAATATCGTAATAAAATCAACCGTTTCTAAACACTAATCTCTGGCATATTGACTTTTGACAAATAAAATCCGTTGGCGTTTTAATCACAAATGTCAAACCGAATCGAAAACTGTGTTTTGATTGGACAGAGTGCTTGCATTTTCCTAGCTAGCGTCGAAAAGTGTTAATTACAGGCCGGGTGGGGCTGGTTGGCAAATAGCATCGTTGAGAAAATGTCATTTTCGCGTCTCTATGGAGACACGAAAGATGTTATTTGCCAGCCAGCCCCGGCCAGCCCCAGCCCGGCCTGTAATAAACACTTTTCGGTGCTAGCCAGGAAAATGCAAGCACTCTGTCCAATCAAAACACAGTTTTCGATTCGGTTTGACATTTGTGATTAAAACGTCAACGGATTTTATTTGTCAAAAGCCAATATGTCAGAGATTAGTCTTTAGAAACGGGTGATTTTATTACGATATTATTGTGTACGATAAAAAATTATCTGTGCACCACGCCCAGAAAGTGGTTTTCCGCCTCAAGAAGTGCCCAGAAGTGCTCAAGAAGTGCAACTCTTCTCTCGCCCCGGAAGAGAACCACTTTCTCGGCTTGGTACACAATATACTATATCACAAATCCCAAAATACAAGAATTTTAATACATCCCTTCTAAACCCTAATTAGTCAATTTCATTGTAATATGTAATTAAAATAGTTTAATAACTATACTAATTTTGTAATTACTTAAAACTCATTGATTTTGTTTTTTCGGATCGCTCGTTTCTTCTCCTTTTCCAATAGACCACGGTCTCCTTCAATCATAGCTCCTGGTCGTCTCTTTTTTCTTTGATTCATGAGAAATTCCTTGGCACCCTGATTTAGCGGATTTGGCATTTCCAAAGCCGATGCATGAGCTACGTCGAACAGATCGTAGAGTTTTTCATGAAAGCTATTCTCTTTCTGTACTTGTACTTCTGATGTACGCTTACAGGATTTTTGTAAAGTTTACCATTCATTGTAGAGTGCCTCTTACTTTTCCACACAATTTTCGTATTTGCATTCTTGCATTTTCCCAAAAACCTTTCACGTCTTTCACAACATAATGAGCAGTAGAGTGCAAATTCAACTTCACTTTAAGCAAATTGTAAAAAATTACTTTTAAAACCTGTTTATTTGATGGCACTTTAGCACCAACAATCTGACTGTCGTCATTTTCTATTACACAAATTGTATCATGATATCTAATTTCCATTTTACATAAAATAGTTCTTCACTTTGTTGATAATTTGTCTATTTTTCAAACCCTACCAAGTTGAGTAACCAGTGACCACTAACTGATATTAAACCTATAGTTAAATAACTAGCGAATATGGTACCAATAACGAGTGAATGTAGCACCAATATCGTATATGTACTTTTGTGCGCAACGTGCAGGCCGTGCAGGCTCAAACTTGGGATAACTATGACTAGATTTTAAAGTGTTTTGCGGTGCGTGTTCTTTTTATCTGATCGGACTGAGATTTTGCATAAATTATTTTCTCATCAAGTGGCATTATTTTATGGGGTGTCCCGTAAAAAATCAAAAGTTGTAAAATAAGGACCACCCTAATATATATATATATATGTAAACCATATGTAAACGTACAACACATAACCACATCTTTTTAATCGGTTGCTATCGCATAAACTGCGAAATATCAATATTCTATACATATTTAAACATGCGTGTGGCCTGCTATAGCGCGTGTGGCCAAAGGATTGGGGGTTTTCTTAATTTTGCTGTGTTCATCAAACTACGCCAGCATGACGTTTTCGGTTATGTTTTGCGACTCTGGTAAGTAATCGTCATTATTCTTTTCAACTAAATATCAAATCCCTTTTTCAGATATAATTCAAGCACCACATTTACTTTAATAAGGTATTATGCGAAGATCAAACCTACTTCGTAGATATGAACGATTTTAATTACTGCTGCTGGATATGCGCAATAAACGGTTTATTGAATATCAGCATACACGTAGGAAGCTATAGTACATTTAAAGTGTTGAGGATTTCTTAGTTTATGTAACGTATAAGTTTTCGGCAACATTTTGGACCGAATTCTGCTCAGTTCAATACCGTACTCGTTTTTGTCCGTCGGTTTTTACTTCGTCTTACTTCTGTCTGTGTGCAATGTACTTGTATTTCCTCCATCACTTGTAATTTTACTAAGTATAACTTATTCTAATAAATTATTACACCTAAATTACAATTTAGTTTCAATTATATGTGCGTGTAAACTTGTATAAGCCAGTGGTACTAGGTAGAAATTGCTATTAAACGTGCTAGTATTGGTAACGGGTATATAATTTCCCAAAAGAAGAGGCTTCAGAAGAAAAGTTGTTGGTTTCTCTTATGTATAGCTTTTATTGCATATTATTGTGAGTACTTTCGCCCTACAATGTAGGCATCATCAGACCCGGCTACAATGATGAGGAAAACAATCAGTACAACTAAAAGTGACTAAACTTAGCAATACCTACCATAGCAATCAGCCATGTGTTGTCTCTAAAGCATTGAATGTTCATTAAAATATATGTATTCTTGGTGAGGTTTTTCTGTGTGATCGGCACATACTTTACGGAGGGCAATAGTCGCAGAAAGAAACATTTAACATTGGTTAAACAAAGGTAAATCTAAAAAACAACCATATATATTAAAAACACGACTCTTACAAGAATTAACAGTAATTACCCAGGTGGACCGTCGAAGATCGTCAAGCAAGCAACCATTACGAGTGTCAGACACGGCTGCCAACTATGCGCAATGGTCAGATAGATAGGTAAAACTCAAAACCCTGCGAGCCGAAAAGTCATCAAGAAACCCCCAAAACGCCTAAATATAACAATTTTAAAGTAATAAACACATTAAGTGTTGAAATATGAATGAGTGTCCATTGTGCAAGGGAGTATATAAAACTAGAAGTGAATGAAAGCCTCCTTGTCCTTGCAAAGTGCATTTTAATGTGCTATATACATGTTTCGGTGGGCCTCACCATCATCAGTATTATAATGTCAAAAATCTGATAGTCAGCTCAACATCAACGTCGAAAGACAGCGCAACACAGTGAGAAACATGAAACACGTGGAGTAAGACAAACAGATTACGGAATGTATCAACGGAACTACAAAACATGGAGCAAACGCATGGTTAAAACAAATCGGAATTATAACCTGAGAACAAGTCGCCAGGAAGGAAAACACCGCTGTGTTGTACACTCATATCGCCTTGTGTAAGGGCAGTAAACATAGTATTCACAACTCCATATCACATTTAACAAAAGATACAAACTAACGCGAGGCGATTTGCAAACATAAAAACCCGTGCTACTTTATGGACGTTCCAACGCCGACAACACAGGCAACCCATACCACTCAGGAAATTTACAAACAAAAACAAAGCGGTCAATCAAACCAGTTAATTAGGGGGAAAAAATATCATTTTTATACTTACACGCAAAATCAAAAGGCAAGAGTATCAAGGAAAAGGACCCCCTCCATTTTTTTAAATTTTTTTAAAATTCATATTAAGAAATATATTTTTTGAATTTTATTTTACAATTGTGTGCCAGACGGGCGATTCCTCTGAAATTCATAGTATCACCATATGACACTATGTAGCACATCTCTAAAAAAGATCTTCTTTTATAGTTACTCTCCAATGCGAATATCTTCACATCATCAAAATCAGGCCTGTAACAATCATTAAAACTATGTATGCAAAGGGCAGTATTCTCTTTTATGTTGTTCAGATCTGTCCTATGCTGTGCAGTCCTTTTTTCAAAATTTTTAATTTACAAAATTTGAGTTTAGTCACTTATAGTTGTACTGATTGTTTTTCCTCTTCATTGTAGCCGGGTCTGATGATGCCTACATTGTAGGGCAAAAGTACTCACAATAATATGCAATAAAAGCTATACACAAGAGAAACCAACAACTTTTCTTCTGAAGCGTCCTTTTGGGAAATTATATACCCATCCCAGGTCAAATTTGTTTAAATTTCTATATTAAGATGCTGGAGTTTTATGAAAAGGTTAGGCGATTACTTGGAGGTATTAGTAGTGTTCGATTGCTGGCCGCGCTTAGTTCTGTTCAATCTGATCAGCGATCAGTTGGTTAAACTGCAGTTCGATTGCTCGTTTGACATTTGAGCAGAACTGATTCCACCAATAAGAACCAAGTATTTCAAATTTGCGATCAGATTGAACAGATTACAACTGAGCGCGGCCAGCAATCGAACATACCTGATGTCGTGCGTGGAATGAAGGATTTTGGCAACATACTTACGAGGCAGGCAGCACAGAAAACAGAAGAATATTTCTACTGGAATGCAGGCGACAGTCTATAATACCGAAATTGCTCAGGAAACATAAAGACAGGTTTGGTAGTCCGCACCGCTTAGGCAGTAAATATTTGCGTGGTAGAATAGAACACATCACTGGGTTGGTGAATGATAGATTGTTACGTTTCGAGATTAATGACGCGTGTCACTGTTTGCGGGTTTTGTATGTTCTTGCTTATTTGCGTAGAGTTTTGGATGATGATACTTTCAAAATATTCCTGTCCCTTCAGGACAAGAGATATAAAAACTCTTTAATAATATAAAGCAAGAAAATATCGGGAAGATTAGTAAATTCAAACACCCCTTGGCAGATTGAATCAAGGGTATTGGAGATAAATGGTTTGTAAACTTAACTATTCCTGTCGTTGGGCCCCTCATTTTGGCTGAGATTCACACCCACTCAAAACTCGGTGTTTAGAGTTATCTCTGAAGTGTAGTCTATAATCACCACCCACCCACCTGAACAAGAGAGATATCCTCAGAGCCAGGGCCACGCACAGTATAACAAATTACGTGAAGGGTTATAGCGGGGTGCCTGACGAATATCAAATTTTGGCTTAAGTGACGAGGGAATTTTTGAAGAACATTAGTGACATTTTGATAACCAGAGCTGATAAGAGTGGCACGACTGTTGGCTTTTCTGGGACTGCTTATAATGAAAAAGCACTGAACCTGCTCAGCGATGCCAAAGTGTATAAGTTGGTTAACTCTGACCCGCCGTATTGGTTGACACGCTTAGATCGGGTGGTGTTATTGACGAGGTTGAGGCTCGAAAAATGAATAGTTACAATGCTCTCGCACCCAGATTCTATGAGTCTCCAGTATTGGCATTGTCTCAATACCTAACCAATATTCTCGTTTTAGTCTTTGATGGTTCTTTGCAGTTCAGGGTTAAGGACTCATTTGAGTCCTCATCCCTTGTAAATGATTTTAAATTGCCTCCAGCACACATTTTGGCATCGTTTGATGTAATATCACTCTTTACTAACATACCCCTTGACCTGGTGGAGGACATTTTGATGAATGAATGATGGGCAACAGCTGCGGTTACTGATATTCCTCAGTCACTTTTTGTTGAGTTCCTGAAATTTTGTTTTCGGAATGTTTTTTTTTCAATTACGATGACCGCACCATCAAATTTTTGGCATCCCTATGGGCAGTACGATAAGTCCGATCATTGCGGACAGCATAATGATCCACTTGTCGAAGGAAGTTTGCAACATTGTTCCCTTTGCTTTCCCCTTTATCTATCAATAGGTTTACGATATGTGCTATATGCTATATGCTATATGTGCTATTCCTTTAGGAGGGAGGGATTGCACGTTGCAAGCTTTTAACAGTGTGAACGAACATTTACAGTTTACCTTGCAGTTAGAGGATGAGAGCTTTGGAGGTCCGTTCCTAGATACCAAATTAATACACATGCCTGAAGATATTGTGAAACTTGATTGGTATAGAAAGCCTACAGCCACCACCAGAATGTTAAGTTTCTTGTCACATCACCCTATCAACTATAAGATGAATACTGTTTTGGCATTAGCTAAGATTTACCACACTGACTTCCGAGAACAAAATTTTAAGAAATTGTATCAGATTTTCCCTGAAAACTATTATCCGGCGCTTCCCCCAAGAATTTTTTCCCCTCCAGCACCCAGTTCCTATTTGACTGCAATTTCGAGACCCACCACCCCCCCAGCCAGATTCCACACATTACAATACGTTCCCCACCTCTCAAGATCTTTAACTACCATCTTGTCCTCTCCCAATATAAAATTTGTGTCCACTAACCCTTATAGGATGGAGAACTTGCTTCTCAAAATTAAAAGACAAAGTACCTCCCGAGCTCCAATCTGAATAAGTGTATTGCATTCCTTGCCAGGACTGCACGATGATTTACATTGATATGACATCGCAGCGACTTCAGGCAAGGACTGAACAGCATAGGACAGATCTGAACAACAAAAAAGAGAATACTGCCCTTTGCATACATAGTTTTAATGATCGTCACAGGCCTGATTTTGATGATGTGAAGATATTCGCATTGGAGAGTAACTATAAAAGATCTTTTTTAGAGATGTGCTACATAGTGTCATATAATAATAATAATAATAATAATAATAATAATAAGGTTTATTGACTCAAATCGCACAATATACGGTCTTACATTTGTACACACAATATACATATCATATATAGATATTCATACACATTACATATATGTACATAGAAGCTAACCCTGCGAGTGAGTCAACCATATGAAGTGATTCGGCTTCGCCGCTCTTCCATCACACCACAGAAATATTGATAACTCAATTAAATTGCCACAAAAACAAAAACAACCAATATTTTATCAACAAAAATGCACATTCTAGCAGCAGTGATATCTCATAAAAATGTTACATAAAATTACTACAAAAGAATAACCAAATAAGAAAACAATCGCGCACGCCAATCCCATCAACCCGCCGCCAACAAAGCCAGCCAGTACACACATCATCTCTCTACCGCTCCTCACATTACATCCCTATCTCAAGCTTACCGTTCACAGCCATCCCCCGCATCTTTGCTACCAACTGCCGCCCAGACGCACATCCCCCCCAAACGCCGAATAATGAAATTCCCTATTTTGAACGCTTGATACGTAAAACTATTTTTAAAAAATTCTGTTTTGTGCATCGGGGGCGTCAATGATCCCCTAAATCTTAAGTTGTGGGTGTGCACATCCGAACGATATCCTACCTTCCGATGTAAGTAGGCAGGCTTGCACAGAGTCAGGACTCTGTCATAGAATAGAGTGGCATGCAGCAACCTACGAGACGTCATATCCAACCAATTGGCTTCCACCAGCTTGCACGAAACATGATCTCGTCGTCTTAGACCGAATAATAACCGCAAACATGAATTCTGGACCCTCTGAACTCTCTGCTTCAAGGCAACAGATAGGAAAGGGGAATACAGAGAATCTGCGTATGTAAAGTGCGATAATACTAAACTATCGCATAGTAACCTCTTTGTTGTAAAGTTCATAAACTTTCGATTCCCATATATTACCCTCAGACTGCTATACGCTTTTTGAATGCATTTAGAAATGTGTTGATCAAACTTCAACTTTTCATCAATAATCACCCCCAAATTTTTAACTTTATTAGTTAATGGTATTGCTTTATTACCGACAGCTATACTTATTCTTTCCCGAATTCTGCCTTTCAGTTTCTCCGAGCCGAAAAGAATCAGCTCTGTCTTTTCAGGATTAACACATAAACCGTGCTGCTCGGATACACCCATCAAGCCATCCAGATCTTCGTTCATTTTAGCACATGCTTCATCCACATCATCCTCGCCGAATGAAACGTACAATTGCGTGTCGTCCGCATACCAATGCACATTGCAATATTTGATACTATTTTTAAAATTGGCTGTATAAATGGTATAAAGGAGAGCGGACAACACCGACCCCTGCGGACACCCCATTTCATTCTTAGTAATCGATGAATTATTACCGTTAATCGTCACAAATTGCTCTCTCTGCGAAAGAAAGCTTGTAATTAAGTCCGCAGCGATCGGCTGAAGTCCAATGTAATGAAGCATGGCACTCAATATTGGATGATTTATCCTATCGAAAGCCTTGGAATAATCCAACAGGCAAACTAAAGTTACTCTACCATTATCCATTTCCCGCAGAATATCATCCACTATGGCAGTCAACGCGGTCACGCAACTATACCCAGCTCTAAATCCCGATTGTGTCTCGGGCAATAAATTATTGTGACCAATATACTTAGTAAGCTGGCTCCACAACAACCGCTCACACACCTTGGACAAAATCGGCAAGATGCTTATTGGTCTTAAGTCTCCCAACGAATCCACTTTACTTTTTTTTGGTAATGGTAATACCATTGCTCTTTTCCACGCCAATGGGTATCTTCCGGTCAGAATGCAAGAGTTGACAATATCTCTAATCTGAGGAATGACATGGGGACAGCACCATTTAAGGGTGGTTATGTTAAGACCATCATGTCCATTAGCTGTACTTTTGATCGAGTTGATTACCTTTTCTATATCCATATCAGTCACAAGTTTGAAACTAAATTGCGAATCGGTGCATTTATTGTTACGATAATAATAACAAAGATCTTTATTTATGCTTATGTTTAATGTTATATTTGAAAAAAAAGTATTAATTTTATTTGGATCCGAAATATGTGGAGGAATAGATGTTTTAACTTTTTGTAACATATTTGTTTTCTTTAATGCCGTCCATGTATTTTTTTCGGTTTTTAGTTTGTGTTCTAGATATGCTTTTCTCTCAGCATCAATTGCAATCTTTACACAGTTCCTCAGATCTTTGAAGTACTGCCACTTTGCATCCGTTCTCGAAGTTTTGAATTTCTTTAGAGCTTGATCTCTTAATCTCTGCATTATTCTAATGGTATGTGTTATCCAAGGTGGTGCCGATCGCCTGAGCCTAACCCTCTGCAAAGGCGCATGAAAATTAACGACACTTAAAATATTTGTTGTTAAAAATGCAACTTATTTATTTTAAAAGTAAGCCACAGCTGTTCAGTAGTGTTGGGCGATTCCAAAAGCTTATATCTTATAACATTCTTGACATAAAAAGCTACTCCCCCTCCCCTCGAAGCCCTGTCATGTCTAACTATCACGTAATCATCTATTCCCACCACAGCATCATCAATCCCCTCAGACAGCCATGTTTCAGAAAGTGCAATCAAGTCATAGTCGTTAGCGCGTACGAAATCAGTAAGGTCCGCCAGTTTCGGAGCCAGAGAGCATATGTTCCAGTGACAAAATTTCAACGTGTTTAACATTTTAAAAACTGGCTAGCCCGCGAGCATGCGTGTAGACGGGAACGAAAAACATTACATATACCGATACAGTAATAAGAACAAATAACTACCTACAGGTACAAAACAAAACCCGTATGAATTGTATTGTTCAACTCAATACAATAAACAGCACCGCTCAGTAACTGTATGTAAACAATGCGAAAAAGAAAATAAAAATAGATCTATAATGAGAGTGTAGCGCGCGACGATTATAATAATGGAACGGAAAGAAAATGACAATATTCCGACTTAACTATTAAAAACTAACTGATCTGAACAATTGGACTGTATGAGATCTGTGCAAGACATCAATGCTTCCTGCAACCACTCGGCGACAACAAAACATGAAAAAGTAAATCAAATTCAAGGCAAAACTATTCTGATTATCATAGCACTTACTCAGTCAAGCACTTTTGACACGACACCCTCCTTGCTTTTCACGTATATAGCACCGTCACTTGTCCAAACAGTTTGATTATCAACAACACTAATTAACCTACTCACTTCCCTGGCACGAAAACGAGTTAGATCCTCCCTGATTGCAATCTTTGTCCCCTTCAGCTTTTTCTTGTTTCGAAAGACCTCAGCCTTGGACTTATGGCTAACGAACTTAACCAGAATTGGTCGCGATGCTTTGCCACCTGGACCAACCCAATGGCAACGATCGATGTCCTCATGGCGAATATTAACTCCCAGTTTTTGGTTAAATAAATCCACTATTTGCGACTCTGGGGACTCTTTGCCGTCCTGCATGCCGAACACGCGGACACTGTTCCGTCGGCTGTACTGCTCGAGCTGCTCCTGTTTTTTCTGTGACTCGGCTCTCAGGTTAGAATTTTCAGGCTTTAATCCCGCTATCTCACCTTCAAGGGTTTGAATTCTGTTGTCCATTTGCTCGACGTTCAGCTTGAGGTCAGCAAACTCATTTTTAACAAGATTTATAGCAACTGACGTAATGGTTTTCAGGAACGTTTCCTTTTTGAAGAGTTCTATCATTACTTCCTCAAATTCGTCCACCCGTCCCTTCGTTACCACCATTTTTTCTCTTGAAATAGCAAAAGACAGATGCACAAAACAGTCACACTACTTTATTTGCCGAGCGATTACGAGCAGGTGCTACTCGTAGGCCATCTGCTCAAAGAATCTGGTAATAATAATATGGTGACACTATGAATTTCAGACGGGATGTGGACGATCTGTCTGGAATTTATTCTTATCTGCTAAAGAGGAATCGCCCGTCTGGCACACAATTGTAAAATAAAATTCAAAAAATAATTTTTTTTCTTTGTGTGAATTTTAAAAAAAATTTTTAAAATGGAGGGGGTTCTTTTCTTTGATACTCTTGCCTTTTCATTTTGCGTGTAAGTATAAAAATGATATTTTTTCCCCCTAATTAACTTGTTTGATTGACCGCTCTGTTTTTGTTTGCAAATTGCCTGAGTGGTGTGCGTTGCCTGCGTTGTCGGCGTTGGATCGTCCATAAAATGGCACGGGTTTTTATGTTTGCCAATCGCCTCGCGTTAGTTTGTATCTTTTGTTAAATGTGATATGGAATTATGAATGCTATGTTTAGTGCCCTTACACAAGGAGATATCAGTGTACAACACATAATGTGTTTTTACTTTAATAGCGTTTTCGATTTACTGCACTCGGCTGCAGTAGCATCCTGTTAGTGCGGGTTTGAGTGTTCGGCTTTTCCATTCGTTTCGTGCCGAGCGTTCGGCTTATGCACCGCACGCGCTCAGAGCACTCTTCTTGACAGGCTTAATCGATGAATATGCCATTACGTTTTGTGATGATAAATATAACAATATTTTGGAGACTGTGGCGAACTTAATAATAAAATTATAAACCCCTAACCACAACAAGTATTTTAGAACCTAAATACGTATTTCAGCAACTATGTTGTCATCTTCAGTAGAACCTAAAAAGAGGAAAAGAGAGATTAGCACTTCATAGTATCTTTACTGGATATTGTCCAAGCAAATCACTAGTGGAAGTGACGTCCATGTTAAAAATTACCCTATATATAATAATAATAATAATAATAATAATAATAATAATAATAATATTCTTTATTGTAATAAATAGAAATTACAAAAGGTATACATAACACATATAGTGATATAAAATATAACCCTTACTCTGCATGTATAGATTTGAAAAAGTTAATAAATTTGAGTAAATTTTAATAATTAGTAGAGATTCTCAGATTGAAGGTCTCCATTAATAAACGATTGTTTTAAGCATCTAGAGACAGTCTGCTTGCTTTTGAAACCAACATTGTTTAGTACAGTGTTTATTATATGGGAGGCAAGATAGCTGAAGGATCTTCTGAACAATGCCGTTCTATGTTGCGGGACAGAGGCGGTGGTTGAAACATGTCGAAGGTTTCTTCCGTGAGCACCCTCTCGAAGCTGAATCTTCTGTGCTAAGTAAGAGGGTTGTCCATCGACAACTGCTGATCTGACCACACCAACATAATGCATGAAACGACGCTCCTCCATTCTCAGCCATCCAGCTCCTCGAAGTACCTCAGACATATGTTGACGTCTCGGACAACCAGTTGCGTATGCCAGGCAGCTATACTGGATGCTCTGAAGACGCCGCTTAGCTGACTGTGTAATAAAGGGCCCATAGACAACGTCGGCATAACTCACAGCTGACAATGTTAGGGAATCTGAAATTAGAAGTTTTATATCTGTTGGCAATAAATTTTTAAATTGGTATAAAAGCTTCAGTTTGGCGTAGGACCGTTGACAAAGTTTGTTAACGTGATCGTCGAAGGATAGGTTGGAGTCCACAACTACACCGAGATTTCTTGCTGTCTCTACTATCGGCAACGCGGTGCCATTTAGGCTGATCTTGGGCACTGAGTCACGAACGCGCATCGCACTATCCCGTCCCCCGACCAAGACAACCTGGCACTTGACTGGGTTTAGTTGAAGTGAGTTGCTCGTTGACCAATTGAAAATTCGGGTCAGATCTTCATTTATGGCTATTATCCCTTCTTCGATATCTTCATCGTAAATTGGTGTGTAGATCTGCAGATCATCCGCGTACATATGGCAGCTGCAATTTGATAGTTTTTCTGGAAGATCAGACGTGACGACATTGAACAGAAGGGGACCGAGCACTGACCCCTGTGGAACACCAGAACTCACGTTGACCAATCTCGAGCAACCGACACCGTCGACCTTTGTTCTAAAGGTTCGACCGGAGAGGTAGTGTCTAAACCAGTTCAGCATCTCATCTCCAATTCCATAATACTCAAGCTTAGCCAGGATGCACTCAAAGTTTACGCTATCAAAAGCCTTTGACATATCCAAGAGGACGAGTGCGGTAGTGGAGTGACTGCGATGCGAAGTCACAATGTCATCCAACACTTGTAGTAAAGCAGTACTGGTGCTGTGACCCCCGCGGAAGCCGGACTGGATTGGCGGTAATATGTTCCGGTCCTCGAGATATTCCATCATTTGGCCATGTAAAATGGATTCAGCAATCTTTGATGCAGTACACAAAAGACTTATGGGTCGATAGTCAGCGTAGGTCACAGGATTGGTGGTCTTAGGGATCGGTCTTACCACTGCTTCTCGCCAGGATATTGGAAAGTATCCTTGCTCGAAGGAGTAATTGATGATGTGGGTCAGCGGCTCTGAACAAAAAGAAGCGGAAAACTGAAGCATTTTTGATGAAATACCATCCGTACCACAAGACGTCGATTTTTGTTTAAAAATAAGTTCTTTAACGCGCTCCACTTCTACCGGGTTGTATGAAAACAATCCCCCTAGCGGGTGTGCAGCGCCGCGAAAAGTGTCCACATAGTCCGAGTCACAAGGTAGTCCAGGTATACTGGTAATAAAATAGTCACTGAAAGCGTCAGCATCACACAAGTCTATCGGCACGCGATTATTTTGGTTATCACCACCCACACCCCACGATCTAAGATGTTGCCACAGTAATTTCTGGTCTTAGACCACGTGTACGCGACGTGAAATATGCTCTCTTTTCTTGAATTACAGCATTGTTGAAGTAACTTCTCAGATTGCAGAAATATTTTCGGTGATTTGGAGATTTACTGCGCTTGTATCTCCGCCAAGCGTCGTTTTTGAGGTTCCTCATTTGCCTGAGTGTGTCAGTAAACCATGGTTGGCTGCGCCTTCGATGCAGTTGAATCACTCGTTTTGGAGCATGTATGTCGAATAGTTCGAGTAATACCCCATTAAAGAACTGCAGCTTGTCATCTAGATCTGAGAGGCGGTACATGACGTCCCATGGGATCAATGACGCATCGTGGAGGAAAGCATGCAAATCGAAGTCTCTGAAATTGCGAAGTTCCACAGATATCCGATCGACAGAGCAAGTACTCAGAGGCACGCTACAAGCGACTGCATGATGATCGGAAAAATCACATTCGATCACGTCCCCATCCACATTCAGAAAATTATTGCTGATAAGAATTAGATCAATTAAAGATTCAGTGTTAGCAGTAATCCGGGTCGGGTCTGATATCACCTGGCTCAGCGAGTAATCATTCAGAATTTCTTTTAATGCTTGTCTCGAAGTCCAGGGAGACAACATGTCGACATTAAAGTCACCCATGACTAGGATATTCTGAGTTTCCATGTAAACATCATTGAAGGTAGCCTCCAGCTGTTGTAGTGAAAGTAAACCTGCCGACGGCGGACGGTAAATGACACCTACCGCTACTGACATTTTTTTAATTTGTATCTGTATCCATAATTGTTCAATTTCGTGCTCATGATAATCTGGTAAGTTGATACGCGAGTAGCGCATCGTGTCTTTGATATATAACGCCACTCCTCCACCTCTGCCAGCTCGATCTTTCCGTATAAGTCTGTATCCTGGAATAGCAAAATCTTCGCTCAAAATCGTGTCACTCAGCCATGTCTCGGTAACAGCAAAAATTCCGCAGTTATGTAGAGCAATGAATTCCTTGACCCGAACGAATTTGCTGACAATAGATCTAACATTTAAGTGCATAAACAATGTGTTGGTCACTGTGCGATTTGCAGTATCAGCAAGGTTATTTACTGTCGATTGTTGCCGTCCGTCCAATGCACTCTTTTCGTACTTCTTACTTATAAAAAATGTCCATCGTAATTGATTCTTTGTCGCCCTAGTTTCGCCTTTTTTTCGTATATGGGACAGGCCGTTGACCACGCCGCATGAGCAATATCACATATGTCGTGATTTAGCGTTTCTTTGGCATATTTGCAGTTGACACAACATAGAGTCCTAGATTTACAGTCGCTGACTGTATGACTGCCAGAACACCGTGGGCAAACAGGATCTTTCTTACAATTTTCGGCTATGTGATTAAATCCACAACATTTGAAGCATCGCAGAACATCCCCTATCTCAAACACTCTACAATCATCCCAATAAATTGTAACAGAGCCATGTGCGATAATTTCTCTAAATGTCTTACCGTCAACCTCTCAATATACCCATTTGTTGTTCACACCTCAGTGAATTTTGATCATTGAAGCGTAAAAAACAAGTTTTAATTAAAGCAGGTCAAACAATGGCGAACTAGGTATAGGACCCCTGTCTGAATTTATTAATTTATGTCTATTCAAGTGAATAAAGATACTTTCCAAGCTGTTTAGTTCCCTATTATTTGACACAGCTTTTACAAGTTTTAAGTCATCTACAACTACTTTATGACCTGTGTCTAAAATATGTTGAGCCACACTAGATTTTTCAAAACGATTATATTTAAAATGAGCTACATGTTCTTTGAACCTAGTTAAAATTGTTCTTCTAGTCTGGCCTACGTATTCTTTTTCACAGTCATGACATTTGATACAATATATACCAGATTTATCAAGTACATCTACCTTATCCTTTGGGTTTCCAAGAAGGTTTTTTATGCTATTATGAGTCGAATATGCTATACAGAGATTTTGTGATGTAAAAATACTTCTCAAACCCCTCGTATATGCACAATCGAACGGTATTTTAACATATTTCTTCTTTTCTACAGACAAAGTATTTAAAGTAGATATTTGATTTACATACATTTTTTGATTCTGCTTCTTAATCATTCTATCAACTATTTTCTCAGGGTACCCATTATGTATGACAACATTCTTAATAAACAATAATTCTTGCTGATATCTATCTGCGGACAATGGAAATTTCAATAACCTATTTACTAAACAACTAATAAAAGACATTTTTTGTTGAAAAGGATGCTGCGAATCATTAGGGATAAACCTGATTGTGTTAGTATCTTTCCGATACACGTCAATTTCTATTATATTTTTGCTATTCCTGACTACCAGAGTATCTAAAAATGGAAGTTGGCCGTTAACTTCTTGTTCTACAGTAAAGTTAATGGTGTTGAATTTAGAATTCAAAACGAGAAGAAAATCTTGAATACTGCACTTCTTGGTGTCAAAAATGGCAAAAATATCGTCGACATACCTAACCCAAGTCTTAGGGAAATATGGTGCTATAGACTTTACATTGGTTTCAAATCTGCTCATAAACAAATTAGCAATAAAAGGTGAGAGTGATTTGCTTGGACAATATCCAGTAAAGATACTATGAAGTGCTAATCTCTCTTTTCCTCTTTTTAGGTTCTACTGAAGATGGCAACATAGTTGCTGAAATACGTATTTAGGTTCTAAAATACTTCTTGTGGTTAGGGGTTTATAATTTTATTATTAAGTTCGCCACAGTCTCCAAAATATTGTTATTAACATGGCTTCCCGGTCAACGGAGTTAAATAGATATAGTTCACTTAGTACTAAGATTTGTAAAATAGGTGCAGATATTTCATTTCTAAAGAAATCCAAAAATCAATGTTTGTTTCCTAAATTTGTTCATATTAATTTAAATGTTAAGTCAAGATTCACAGAATCCTTGACGTTGTTTGCTAAAAGAAAATGGCTTGATTTGGAAATTAAATATCTATACGCAAAAAGAAGTAGGTTAGAGTTAGAAAAATATAATTTGCATTTAAAACTTTGTAAAGATCTTTCAGATCTCAATTACCAACAATGGTTAGTGTTTCAACAAAACATGTACGAAATCATCAATCACAAAATGGATAAGGTTAATTTCAACCATAGGAAGAAACTCTCTTTGCTATCTCAACGAAACAGTGATGTTTTGTTGAAACAATTTCCAACTAAGAATTTAGATTGTAACATAGTTATCAATGAATCTTCTGAGTCCTTCTCAAAAACTGAAATTAACTTTCTGAATAAAGGCTTAAAATACAACTTGCCTAATAAAACGATGCCTACTATAGAGTTAATATCAGGAATTGAATCTTCAATTAGCCAATGTAATGACACCACAAAAGCTGCAATCAGGAGCTCTTGTATGAATCAGCTTTTAATGAATCAACAGGACTTTAAAGTTAGTAATGAATGTAAAGATCAATACAAAATTATTGAAGGACTCAAGAAGAAGAATTGTTTTTATCTTAAGGCTGACAAAGGTAATAAGGTGGTCATCCTGGATAAAGCGGATTATTTTGATTGGATTGATAACTTAATTGAAAATGGTCCTTATAAGGAAATCAAGAAAAACCCACTGCCCAAACTAGTCCGTCAAATAAATAGTACGCTGTCCAGTTGTCCTAATCTTACCACCCGCCAAACTAGATTTAACTCAAAGTTTCCAATCCTACTGTACCTAGATTATATGTTCTTCCCAAAATTCACAAACCTGGTAAATCAGTGAGACCTATTGTATCAGGTATTAACTCACCTACTTACCAGTTAGCGAAATGGTTATCGAATGAGTTCAACAATTTACCTGTTCCCCAACCAAGCTTCTCTGTTAATAACTCATTGGAGTTTATCAATAAGGTTAACAATGTAAAATTAGAGGATGGCGAATTGTTGATTCAGAGTCAAATTATTCACAATTAGATCTTGTCATGATTTTATCTCAACCTTACGAAGTAAGCCACGTGGTACCCGCAACATAATCTAGATTCTAATTTAGCGCAATATGGTAACCACAATTTCTAAATTTAAAGCTTTATTGTATCAACAGTAAAAAAGTAGCTAACAAGAAGTATAAGACTAATAACAAAACTAAAAATAATATTCACTGTTTGATACAAGTGGCGTGAGTTCGAGAATACGACAAAAAGTTTGCCGCATCTCGGTCTTCCACTCAAACCTACACACTACAGTCTATATAAATGCAACATACAACGAGCAATACAATAAACCCACGCTAACTCAACCACAAAATAATAAACGTAATAAAATATAGCAACCGACACACATCTTTAACTACGCAACTCATCGACCAGGGGTGCCCCGCAGGTGGGACAAATGAGATCTGAGGGCTCTCCTAAACTGACATAGTGATTGAAGGGACGCAAAGGAAAAAGATACCGAGTTGAATATTTTCGCCGCATAATATGTAAATGGTCTTTTAAATATTGACGTTCTGTGTCTCGGTATAGTTAACTTATCCTTGCGGCGAATGTTTATATTGTGCACATCGGTCCGAAAGGTTATCTTATCGTACAGGTAGGGCGGAGATCCGGTCGACATAAGCCCATACAGGAAACACGCGTAGTGAAGCATCCCTCTGTCGTACATATTCAACCACCCAACGCATGACAATGTATGGCTAATACGGTCACACCTGCGCAGGCCAAACACGAAACGCAGGCATGAATTCTGCACTCTCTGAATGCGAGAGCGATCGAAAGGACTAATACAGGGACCGTATACAGTGTCGCAATAGTCGTAACAGGACAAGACAAGACCATTGCATAGTTGAGCCCTCAACCGTTGAGTCAAGAAGCCGCGCCCAGAATATAGTTGTTACAGTCGCAAATAGGCGAGCTGAACCTTTGCCGAAACATGACCACTAAATCTCAGCTGACTATCCACCAAAACACCCAAACATTTTACCTCAGATTTAATAGGTATCACTTGGCCACGCAACACAATATCAAACCCTTCTGGTAAGTCCAATCCTCGCCGACCAAAGACAACAACGGCCGACTTACTTCCATTGACAACTAGTGACATCTCCTCAGCTCGCTTTACAATTGCCTCCACATCGGTGTTTACCAGCTGCCTCGTAACATCAAAGTCGTGTCTCCCGAAACGACAGTAAAGATAGGTACCATCAGCATACTGATGATATTTACACGTACCAAGAACATCAGGTAACAGCGAAGCATAAATGCTAAATAATATCGGTCCCAGAATCGAACCCTGCGGCACTCCGCGCAACACTTCCAATAATCCAGATCTACGTACCCCAACAGACACCCGTTGATATCTATACCCCAAATACGACCGGAAAAAGTTAATAGACACCTCCGAGAACCCAATGTGGTACAAAACCGCCAAGAGCGTATCATGTTCCAAAGTATCGAAAGCCCTAGAAAAGTCTAAGGAAACCAACACTGCAAAGTCTCCATCGTCAAGGGCACGCAGAAAATCATCCGTCATATTAAGAAGTGCCGAAGCACAAGAGAAACCGGACCGAAAACCTAACTGGAAACCGCGCTGCTGTCCATACTCAGCCAGGTGATGAACCACCTGCAAAGCAATCGGTCCCTCAAGTACCTTCGAGAGAACAGGCAGGATACTAATAGGCCGTAAATCCCCGAGATCACGCGGCCTCTGCACCTTCGGTACTGGCACAACCCTTGCAGTTTTCCACAGGTTTGGGTAGACATGATGCGTTATACAGGAATTTATAATATGCGTAATGAAGGGGACAATAACATCACAACAAAGCCTCACCATATGGACTGTAATACCATCCTCACCCGCAGCACCGGTTCGAATACGTCTCAAAAATCCCTCTACATCATCCTCGGATACAGCAGTGAGCTCAAACAGACTGTTGAAATTTCTTACTCGATCAGCACACAAGAGATTTCGGAGATCAGGGACCCTATTCTCGTCATCTTTTTGAAGCGAATACGTGACTTTGCGAATGGAGTAGGGATATCACCGGTTGCCCTCTGGTTCGTATCTAGGTTGTTGCTAAGAACAATAACGCACGCGCCACGCCCATACTTTTCAATCAAACGTATGGGAACGTATGGGCGTGGCTCGTGTGTTATTGTTCTTAGCAACAAGCAAACTTGCTCATAGATACGGGCAACCGGTGATATCCCTACTCCATTCGTAAAGTCACGCATTCGCTTCAAAAAGATGACGAGAATAGGGTCCCAGCTCCCCCAACGGTGACGCCTTGACATATCTCAGCAACCGACCTGACAAAAAACTCGTTAATTTTCTCGGGGTCTCCTAGACTCTCTGGAACACTGACATTCCCTCTACAACATACACCAAAAGTACGCAACCCATTCCATAACTCTCGAAAACTTCCGCCCGAATCCAATTGATCCAAATACGCCCTTTTTTCGCGCTTTACTGCAGAAGCAGTATAGTTTCGGAGTGACTTATAATATTCCCAGTCCGTAGCAATTTTAGAAATTTTTGCTTTTCTATAGGCTTTGTGCCTGATGGACATCATCAGCTTCACAGTATCCCTTATGTATGGAGGTGACCGTGGCCGGTTGCAAACGAGTCGCAACGGTGCATGCACATCGAAAAGCGCCACTAGGATTCTAACGAATTACCGCCAATTCGTCTATGTAAATAATCATATTTAGGATAAGTAGCGTTTGTAAATTGTTTAGCATACTTATTTTTATTATTTACGTCTAGTTCTTATACTGTAGAAATTCGCGAGTATGTTGACCCGTCTGAAAGCTGTTATCGAACCTGTCCTATCGATGGTGGAGAGGAACCAGTCCTCGGATTTCTGTATAAAAGCAGCCCCGCGATAGCTGGGAAGGGAGACTTGTCCAGAACGGCCCCGTGCGCTGACGCTGGCAAGTACTCCCAGACTCGCTAATCGAGCGGCCCCGTAGGCTGGACTTAGCGAGTGAGGAAAAAACTTCCGCACCGTACCCGTATTTTCCCGACTGGGAAACCGCCGCCCGTATATGTTAAAAAAAAATTTCCCACTGAAGAAGATTTGTGTTGTGTATTATATTGAAATACATATGAAGTTCTACGTTATACCAGCATTTGATTTATTTCGTTTTAGTTTAGTTGAATCCTAATATTAGAGCTATCTAATACAGGGAATATTATCTCCGGATATTTTATTGTGTGATTGGTGCTTAGTACAAAGAAAGCACGTTACATAATTGGCGCCCGAGCAGGGACTAATTAAAATTATGGCAAACCAACGATCCATGATGCCGAATTCCGAAACCAGCTCGACAAACTCCTGAAAACGCACGGCTCCGTCTGGCACATTGTACGAGTGATGGAGGCGATATTCGATTTTGAGAAGAAGAAGATCGTGATCGAGAGTGAGTCTCCGACACATATCGCCGATGATTTTGCCGTTACTGAGATTCTCTTGGAATTCGAGAAACCCGATGAACTTGCTGCCGAGAATTTCGTATCCAAACTGGCTCCGATGTTCAAAGAACAAGCTACCGAGAATTTCTTCTCCAAACTGGCTCCGATGTTCAAAGAACAAGCTACCCAGAATTTCTTCGACAAACTGGCTCCGATGTTCAAAGAACAAGCTACCGAGAATTTCTTCGACAAACTGGCTCCGATGTTCAACGAACAAGCTACCGAGAATTTCTTCTCCAAACTGGCTCCGATGTTCAAAGAACAAGCTACCGAGAATTTCTTCTCCAAACTAGTTCCGACGTTCGATGAACATTGCCAAGGATATCTTTTCTCAAAACTGGCTACGAAGTTCAAAAGCTCTTTTCAAAATCACCAAGGTTTTATCGCTTTCTATTGCTTTGTTACAGCCGCCTGTCAGACGTAAACCAGTCAAATCGCGTACCGAATCACCGCCGAAGAAGAAGTGACCTGTTATCAGGGTGCTTCTATCAAACCGCCGATTCCTGGAGCTGTTCGTGGATTCACCGTACCGAAGGCCCCACGGAACAACTCCGAATGCTAAAGTTGCTTGGCATTTCAGCGACTCCAAGGATGTTGTCTCCTATACCCGTAACACCGCCACGGATAAAACGACGCCGTCGGCCGAGGACGAGGAAGTATTGGGCGAACGGGATGGTGTTCGAATCAACCCCGTCAACTTTCAACCACGACCATGAAGTCACCTAGTGTTGTGCAGTGTTTCCCCGCGAAAATGACGCTTCCCCGTGTTTGTGTTAGGTTTAATGCCGATGTAACCGTCCATCCTCGAAGTGGGGATGGTGTAACGAATTACCGCCAATTCGTCTATGTAAATAATCATATTTGGGATAAGTAGCGTTTGTAAATTGTTTAGAATACTTATTTTTATTATTTACGTCTAGTTCTTATACTGTAGAAATTCGCGAGTATGTTGACCCGTCTGAAAGCTGTTATCGAACCTGTCCTATCGATGGTGGGGAGGAACCAGTCCTCGGATTTCTGTATAAAAGCAGCCCTGCGATAGCTGGGAAGGGAGACTTGTCCAGAACGGCCCCGTGCGCTGACGCTGGCAAGTACTCCCAGACTCGCTAATCGAACGGCCCCGTAGGCTGGACTTAGCGAGTGAGGAAAAAACTTCCGCACCGTACCCGTATTTTCCCGACTGGGAAACCGCCGCCCGTATATGTTAAATTTTTTTCTCACTGAAGAAGATTTGTGTTGTGTATTATATTGAAATAAATATGATCTTCTACGTTATACCACCATTTGATTTATTTCGTTTTAGTTTAGTTGAATCCTAATATTAGAGCTACCTAATACAAGGAATAATATCTCCGGATATTTTATTGTGTGATTGGTGCTTAGTACAAAGAAAGCACGTTACAGGGTGTCACTAAAAAAGGTAACCTTATCGTCTACCGTCTCCAGATCAAACACAATATTCCATGGCGTGTTCACAAGGTCATTATAAAAGAGATCGTAATTAAAATCCCTAAAACTGCGAACATATTTTCGCTCAATGGGCAGCTTCTCTAACTGAAAACGCACAGTGCAATGAACAAGACAGTGATCTGACAAGTGATGAACGCACAAAACATCCGACTCATCTACATCCAAGGCCTCGGACACTATTATAAGATCCAACAGTGAAGAAGAAGTATCGGTAATTCTTGTCGGTTTGTCCACAACCTGCACCACACCCATGGACTCTAGTACCCTATAAAACCTCGGCAAGTAAGCACTCTCCAAATTGAGCAGGTCTATATTAAAATCTCCTAAAATAATCACACGATCACAGTCCAGCACAATATCAGAGGTCGCATCCTCAAATGAAGCCAAAAAACTTTCAAAGTTGCCCTTGGGAGGGCGATATAAACAACCAACGCCAAAGCGCAAACCATCCACACAAATGGTCACCCATATCTGTTCCAGATCTGGAGCAATAGATCTGTTGCGCATGCAGTATTTTAAATCTCATCTCAAAAACAGTCCGACACCTCCGCCCCTAACTGCACGGGAAGCCCCAATAAAAGGGTAATCTGCCATATCAACAAATCCTTCAGAATTACCGGTCAACCAAGTCTCGGACACGCCGAGCACATCATAGTCACCGGTTGCAGCAAGCACCGCCAGGTCAAACAACTTGTTAATAATAGACCGAACATTCAAATGAGGAATCCTCATACTTGTCGTACAACTTGTGTATCAACGAAAAAATCAACTAAAAATAAACCATAGCGCAGAAAAAGTAAATTTGTAATAATTGAAATATTTCCAGATTACACAGTAATAAAAAAGAAACAGATGTATTTTGAATATCGAAAAACAAAATAAAGCGGTAATTGGATATATGAACGGATATGGTATACAATAAATATGGTATATAATTAGGTACTATATGGAAAATAAACCAAAATGAACAATTGCGTAAATATATATAAGAAAAAGAAAATTAAGCGTAAGGTATATATATATATATATATATATATATATATATATATATATATATATATATATATATATATATATACATATGGTTGCTACGGTGTGGGCTCCAACGCTTATGACAGAGTGTACGTTGTCACCTCATATATAACGTTGATGGCTCCAAAATCGGAGGTGACAACGTATCGCCTTGTTTTAAACGGAAATGTGGTGTAGGTGGCTCAGGGAGCTCAAATCCAAAAATTGCGTCGGAGCCGATAACGTCCATTATATATGTACGGACAAGTCATGTTAGTTCAAGCGTAGATCCCGAGTGCTAGTGTCGCCCATACTAGATACGGCCGCTACGAAGTCACCTCCGCATATATGACCTCGTGTTTTGTATCGTGCAACGTACGCTGTGACATCCGAAAAACGCTGGCAACGTTGCGGAGGTGATAGCGCAAGAAACATATTATATGAGTATTTTCGTATTTATTTCTGCTCTCGGACGCAGTTGTGTTGTGTATGGTAGGTACGCGAGATCCAAAGGTTTTTGGTTCAAATCCAGGCGGTGGCTGAATTTTTTTATTTCAAGATTACATCCCGTACGTTTTTATCGTTTGTTATTTATTTTGAATGGCAAAGTATGCTTTATGTCAACTATTCTAGTGTACGCACATTGCCAATATTATTTGAGATAAAACTAAATAAATTATTTGCCGTGTTATTACATCAATACATTCTATAAATTCCACATCCCTTTTCTTGTGTTCACCACAAATCCTATTGAATCAAGTACTTAAGTAGACATATTAAAAAGTTAATGCGGGAGTTTTTAATTAATACGACTAAATATTACATGCAGTATTTAGAAAATTTGAGTCATGAAAAGACCGACATAGACATGAAAAGACCGACATAGACATGAAAATGTTTCTTTGCAGTTATTCATTATACAAAAATGTGTAGCAGTAGCCAAAGTTTCTCCGGGTGCCTGGGTTTTTTCCTTATTTATTGTTTTTTATAATCTCCAATAAATACCCTATTGTCACAGTAAACTGTAGTGGTAGGCCTGAATAGTACAGCACCTAGTTTAGTATATTGATCATCATTGTAGATATCAATCAAGCTACAGTCGCGGAAAGATGAATGTTCGACTCCCATTTTTCTTGGGGCGAAAAACTTTAAAACCTACACAACGAATTGTGAATATATACAGGGTGTCTCAACAGTGCGATCTCGGAAGATTATGCCTCTGTTAATGAAGATATTTTAAAACTGATTTCCCTCATATATACACAAAGCACATTGTAAAACTATTAGCGTGTACACAGGCTGTTCCATAACATAGTACCAGCCTAAACTTATGTTTTGTTACATGGAACAACCTATATTTCGGCACAATTTTTAATTCCCGCAAAATTTTACGACAATGAAAAATAACATAACATACTGTAAACTTTATACTTTTTGGTTTATTGGGATTTTTAAGGGAAAACAGCAGTCGAAGAAAGATTGTGTATATCAATACCGGTTTTTAATTTTATGGCTCTGGTTTAGATTATGATTACGTAAGAAGCGCGATTACCTGCCATATCCAAATTGTGCACCGGTTGGTCATAATCTGCAACAAAATATTGCAAACTGGTTGTCCTAAGAATGATAATTTTTTTAAATGGAACACCCTGTATTGAATTAATTTTTTGAATTCTATGCATCGTTCTGCACAAAAAGTACTAGCACACACCAGTGCTAAAATAAACAATTGTATTGTTATCGTATACACAGACAGACGGACAGACCGATCGATAATTTTGCGTCAAACTCAAAGTTGGGCATCACTCAACTAACCCAAAATGAGTAACATTCATGATTAATGAAATCACTCGCCACTCATTACTCGTCAATCATAAATCTAAGAATCACTTATCACTTATTAATCGTAGAAACAAGTGTTTCTATTTTGAGTGCCGGTAGCGACTGCATGATATTGTTTTAAAAATATAAAAAAGAAAATACAATTTAATAGATTTTATTTGCAAAGTAAACCCACATTACTGTAAATGTAATGTGTGTATACTTTGTTTTAATTTATCCAATTTTATCTTATAATAAATAGGCATTTGTGTAGAGAATAAATACTTACCTTAATACACGATTTATATTTTTATTTTGACTACAGTGAGTTGAACTCATGTCCTAAATGAAGCTAAATGCATTATAATAACTGTTCTGAATTATATCCGATTCTATGGTGATCCACTTACTAAGGGTACATTCTGGTGTACCATTTTCAAAAATGACATTATTTTATTGCTTATTTTGATTGCACAACATTTAAATAATTCATTGACTGTAAAACTGTCAGAAAATAATCCGAAACATTAACGATTCCACAGCCAAAAGTCGAGCGGTTCGTCGAAGCCGATTATATCACGATTATCGGATTTCTTTTTAACCATCGCCGATGCGTACATCTTTCAATATTATTCACAAATTATTTTCTATAGTGTGCCCACATTACTCCTCTTTAAAATGACGTACCATTGGTTAATAGTTAATTTTTCGAATTTCTTTGTGACATTATTTTACAGTGTATTGTTTAAATGTTGTGCAATCGAAATACGCGATAAGAAATGATTAATTTTTGAAAATGTTACACCAATATATCAATAAATGTGATTTGGAGTGTACGTTGAACGTGTACGTATCTAACGTGTCATAAAATTCTTGTTATAATTAAAAGTAAAACTGAAGAAAGCATTCTATACTGTAATCAGGGGACTATTCAACTGCAAAATCAGTTATGCCTGTCTTTCTTTACACTTCAAAACTTGGAAATCTAAGAAGTGTTTTGTTTATATTTATATAATTGTTTATTTTATTTATTTCTTTTTCACTTTCACGGTATTTTGTCTGGTGAAAACAACAGTGCAATTAATTCTAATTCCCTGAAAAAATAGATGCTGCTGTAATTTTCATTCAGAATAAATCAAGTCAGATCTCCAAATCAAATAACATAAATGTCGGACACATTTTTATAACACATATTTATAAAAAAAGTAAGTTTTGGTTTAAAGATTTAGATTTTGTGGGTTTGTATAAAAATTGTATCCGCGCCTCTATTTTACTTTCATCAGTGTCAAAGTATATCGAGTTTCTATTATGTTTTAAAACAGTATAATTTCCGTTGAACAGTCATTACTCATTACGCGTTAATCGCGAGTAATCAGTGATGAATATTCAATCGTGTACGGCAGTTATGAGTGGCGAGTAAAGAAATCATCAGTCATTCTGATGAGCGACCAATCGTAACTCATCACAACGACTGATGATTAATTTAACTAATTAAAATAATTTTATCATCACTTGTTACTCAATCGCTCGATTACCAAATGCCCAACTCTGGTCAGACTCAATAGATCATACTACGGTAAATAGGGGGGGGGGGGTGTATAAAAATGTGTATGTATTTCGTAAATAAAACTTGGCGTGTCCGAGAATTTTTTCAGTAACAGTTTCTATTTATTCCAATCAATTTATTCCATGGTTTTAGCGTCAATGCACGTATTTAGACTAAGCACAACAACGGACTTTGTACAATTTTAAACGGCAATAGAGGGCTTGTAAAGAATTGGTTAACAATAAAGCGCTGACCATGCATGAAGGTTGACGGCGCTCTTTTTCTATTTTTTGTCAAAAACCCTAAGTGGGAAAAGAAATAAGTATAAAATTATAAGTTTAGTATCGATATAACTCAAAAACGACTAAAACGAATAAATTTAAACTGGACTTTCACACATAAATTCATTGTATTTGTAGTCTGTCCTCAGCGTTGTACATTGACCCTCGTTGCGAAGGCCGACGTAAAATATATAAATAAAAAAATCATCAAAAGATAAAATAATAACTAGTTGGGTAGTGTGACTTACATCGCGACAAAGCATATAAATACGGTAAGGGTAATTTGTTTTTGCACGGTAACCATATTACACTTAGAGCTTAGTTATCAGAGTTAAAAACATTTTAATACCCTTAGAAAAGCTCTCATAAAACCAATTATGTTTTGTTAGAAACTATAACCAAGTCCCATGAATATTGTCGTGTAATGCTTAATCATCCTCTGTAATATATATTATTCATATTAGTGCTAAACACTTAATAAATGATGTTTCATACTATTACTAAAAGGGACTGTTTATTTTGTGAGAAGCGAGTTTACGGCCTATCATATACATGCTATATAATAATAGCCTATTGTGACCTCCGTAGGTTTGGCAACACCGCTGGATATATATATATATATATATATATATATATATATATATATATATATGTATACGTGTTAAGTTGTCACCTCCGGCATATAGAGCAGGCTACCTAGGATCCGGGTGTTCCAGATAATATATTTTTGATCTGATTGCATATTTTTAATGAGGGGAACTTTCGGTACAAGAGCATCAAAAGAGGGAAAACGATTTTTGATTTTATAGTAGGTCATATATAAGGTACACAAACGGTACGAAGTGACCTCCGCAATTTATATATGAACGGAAACTAATGTATCGCTGGTAACTCCAGCGGTGTTGCCAAACCTACGGAGGTCACAACGGGCTATTATTATATAGCATGTATATGATAGGCCGTAAACTCGCTTCTCACAATATAAACACTCCCTTTTAGTAGTAGTATTAAAAAACATTTATTAAGTATTTAGCACCAATATGAATAGTATATATTACAGAGGATGATTAAGCATTACACGGCTATATTCATGGGACTTGGTTATAGTTTCTAACAAAACATAATTGGTTTTATGAGAACTTCTCTAAGGGTATTAAAATGTTTTTAACTCGGATAACTAAGTTCTAAGTGTAATATGGTTACCGTGCAACAACTAATTACCCTATTTATATGTTTTGTCGCGATGTTTGTCAAACTACCCAACTAGTTTTATTATTTTATTTCTTGATGATTTTTTATTTATTATTTACGTCGGCCTTCGCAACGTAGGCTAATGTACAACGCTGAGGACACACTACAAATACAATGAAATGATGTGTGAAAGTCCAATTTAAATTTATTAAGTAGTTTTTGAGTTATATCGATATTAAACTAATGATTTTATACTTATTTCTTATCCCAGTTAAAGCTTTTTGACAAAAAATAGAAAAGGAGCTGCCACCGCCGAGCTGTCAACCTTCATGCGTGGTCAGCGCTTTATTGTTGACCAATTCTTTACAAGCTTTCCATTGCCGTTAAAAATTGTACAAAGTCCGTTGTTGTGCTTGGTCTAAATACGTGCATTGACGGTAAAACCATGGAATAAATTGATTGTAATAAATAGAACCTGTTACTGAAAAAAATCGCGGGCACGCCAAGTTTTATTTAGCAAATACATACACATTTTTATACCCCCCAACCATTTACTGTGGTATGGTCTATTGAGTTTGACCAGAGTTGGGCATTTGGCAATCGAGTGATTCAGTAACAAGTGATGATTAAATTATATTAATTAGTTAAATTAATCATCACTCGTTGTGATGGGTTACGATTGGTCACTCATCGGATTGAGTGATGATTTTTTACTCACCACTCATAACTGCCGTATACGATTGAATATTCATCACTGATTACTCGCGATATCGCGCAAAAAGTGATGACTGTACAATAGAAATTACACTGTTTTAAAACATAATAGAAACTCGATATACTTACACACTGATGAAAGTAAAATAGAGGCGCGGATGCAATTTATCATACAATCCCACAAAATCTAAGTCTTTAAACAAAAACTTACCAAAAACAAAAACTTACAAAAAAATTGTCCGACATTTATTTTATTCGATTTGGAGATCTGGCTTGATTTGTTCTGAACGAAGATTACTAAGAACAATTAGAGCCGCATTTATTTTTTTAGGTTAATTAGAGATATTGCACTGTTGTTTTCACCAGACAGTGAAACTGAAAAAGAAAATTAAAAATAAAATAAACAATTATATAAATATAAACAAAACACTTCTTTGATTTACAAATTTTGAAGTGTAAAGAAAGAGGCATATGATTTCGAAGTTGAATAATCCCCCTAATTACAGTATACAATGCTTACTTCACTTTTCTTTTTAATTATGTCAAGAATTTTATGGCACGTTAGATACGTACACGTTGTACACGTTCAACGTACATTCCAAATCACATTTAATGGTACATTGGTGGTAACATTTTCAAAAATTAATGAATTTTTATCGCGCATTTAGATTGCACACCATTTAAAGAATACACTGTAAAATCATGTAACAAAGAAATTCGAAAAATTTACTATTAACCAATGGTACGTCATTTTAAAGAGGCGAAATGAGTGCACTATAGAAAATAATTTGTGAAAAATATTGAAAGATGTACGTATGGGAGATGGTTAAAAAAGTTTCCGATAATCGTGATATAATCGGCTTTGACGAGCCGCTCGACTTTTAGCTGTGGAACCGTTAATTTTTCGAATTATTTTCTGCCAGTTTTACAGTCAATGTATTCTTTAAATGTTGTGCAATCAATATATGCAATAAAATAATAATTCATTTTTGAAAACGGTACTCCAGATTGTACCCTTAATAAGTGGATCACTATAGAATCGGATATAGTTCAAAACAGTTATTATTAATGCATTAAGTTTCATTTAGCAGATGAGTTCAATTCATTTTAGTCAAAATAAAAATATAAAACGTTTATTAAGGTAAGAATTTATTCTCTAAAAAATACATAATTATTATAAGATAAAGCTGGATAAATTAAAACAAAGTATACACATATTACATTTACCGTAATGTGGGTTTACTTTGCTAATACAATTTATTAAATTGTATTTTCTTTTTAATACTTTTAAAACACTATTAAGCAGTCGCTACCGGCTGTCAAAATTGAAACACTTGTTTCTACGATTAATGAGTGATAAGTGATTCTTACATTTATGATTGACGAGTAATGAGTGACGAGTGATTTCATTAATCATGTTACTCATCTCGGGTTAGTTGAGTGATGCCCAACTCTGAGTTTGACGCAAAATTATCGATCGGTCTGTCCGTCTGTCTGTGTATACGATAACAATGCAATTGTTTATTTTCGCACTGGTGTGTTTGGTGTGTTTGGATATGACAGGTAATCACGCTAATAGAACGATTCTTAATTAATCATAATCTAAACCAGCACAATAAAAGTAAAAACCGGTATTGATATATACAATTTTTCTTAGACTTCTGTTTTTCCTTAAAAATGCCAATAAATCAAAAAGTATAAAGTTTACGGTATGCAATGTTATTTTTCATTCTCGTAAAATTTTGCGAGGAATTAAAAATTGTCCCGAAATATAGGTTATTCCATTTAACAAAACATAAGTTTAGTTTGGTACTGTGTTATGGAGCAGCCTGTATACACGCTAATAGTTTTGAAATGGGCGCCTCGACTTTGTGTATATTGGAGTGAAATCAGTTTTAAAATATCTTCATTAACAGAGGCACTATCTTCCAAGATCGCACTGTTGAGACCCCCTGTATATATACACAATTCGTTGTGTAAGTTTTGAAGTATTTCGCCCCAAGAAAAAATGGGAGTCGAACATACATCTTTCCCCGACTGTAGCTTGTTACCTTAATTGATATCTACATTGATATCTACATACCACTAAAGTTTACTGTGACAATAGGGTATTTATTGGAGATTATAAAAAAACAATAAATAAGCTAAAAACCCAAGCACTTTTCATGTCTATGTCTGTCTTTTCATGTCTCAAATTTTCAAAAAACTGTGTGAACTATGTAGTCGTATTAACTAAAAATTCCCGCATCACCGTTTTAATATTTCTACTTGAGTACTTGATTCAATAGGATTTGTGGCGAACACAGGAAAAGGTATGTGGAATTTATAGAATTTATTGATGTAATAGCACCGCAAATAATTTATTTAGTTTTATTTCAAATAATATTTGCAATGTGCGTACACTAGAATAGGTGACATAAAGCAGTCTATACCATTCAAAATAATTAACAAACGATAAAAACATGTGCGATGTAATTGTGAAACAAACAAAAATTCAGCCACGGCCTGGATTTGAACCAAAAACCTTTGTATGTCGCGTACCATGCACAACCCAACTGCGTCCGAGAGCAGAAATAAATACGAAAATACTCATATATAATATGTTTCTTGCGCTACCACCTCCGCAACGTTGCCAGCGTTTTTCGGATGTCACAGCGTGTATTGTACGCTACAAAACACTGAGTCATATATGCGGAGGTGACTTCGTAGCGGCCGTATCTGGCATGGGCGACACTAGCGCTCGTGATCTACGCTTGAACTAACATGACTTGTCCGTACATATACAATGGACGTTATCGCCTCCAACGCAATTTTTGGATTTGAGCTCCCTGTGCCACCTAGACCACATTTCCGTTGAAAACAAGGCGATACGTTGTCACCTCCGATTTTGGAGCCATCAACGTTATATATGAGGTGACAACGTACACTCTATCATACGCGTTGGAGCCCACACCGTAGCACCCATATGTATATATATATATATATATATACATATATATATATATATATATATATATATATATATATATATATATATATATATATATATATATATATATATATATATATATATATATATATATATATATATATATATATATATATATATATATATATATATATATATATATATATATATATATATATATATATATATATATATATATATATATATATATATGTATACGTGTTAAGTTGTCACCTCCGGGATATAGAGAAGGCTACCTAGGCTCCGGGTGTTCCAGATAATATATTATTGATCTGATTGCATATTTTTAATGAGGGGAACTTTCGCTACGCGAGCATCAATAGAGGGGAAACGATTTTTGATTTTTTAGTATGTCACATAAGGTACACAAAGGGTACGAAGTGACCTCCGCAATTTATATATGAACGGAAACTGATGTATCGCTGATAACTCCAGCGGTGTTGCCAAACCTACGGAGGTCACAATAGGCCATTATTATATAGCATCTATATGATAGGCCCTAAACTCGGTTCTCACAAAATTAACACTCACTTTTAGTAATAGTATTAAAAATCATTTATTAAGTATTTAGCACTAATATGAATAATATATATTACCGAGGATGATTAAGCATTACACGGCAATATTCATGGGACTTAGTTATAGTTCCTAACAAAACATGATTGGTTTTATGAGGGCTTTTCTAAGGGCAATAACATGTTTTTAACTCGGATAACTAAGTTCTAAGTGTAATATGCTTACCGTGAAAAAACTAATTACCCTATTTATATGCTTTGTCGCGATGTAAGTCAAACTATCCAACTAGTTATTATTTTATTTTTTAATGATTTTTTTATTTATATATTTTACGTCGGCCTTCGCAACGTAGCACATTGGGGTATTTGACCCAAAAAGCTGGCCATAAATCAAATTTCTAAATCGTTAAATTCCAAAAAGTAAACCAGTTTCTGGGATAGGTAAAGGACCGATGTACTAAAAGGCGGCAATATTTTTTCACCTGGGCCCTCCGCCACGTGTTGTTGTCAGCTAAAAGTTACATTTTGGCTGAACATAGATGCACATAAGTTGACGCTCTTGAAAACGGTTGCAATTTTGTGTTTTAAGGAAAAATGTGACCTTTTCGTTATACATTCTTTAGAACCAAGTATGAACTTTCATTCGACAATATTTTTATTAAAATTTACGAACAATTTTGTTTATGCTGGGCGGAGAACATTCGCTGTTGTAAAAAAACAGTTTTATGCAGAAGTTGAGTGTTTTAGGTTAGTGTTTAGCTTAATTAACCTTTTGAAAGTGGTTCAAATAATAGTATACATATTTGACATTAAAACTACTGGAAAATCTGCTGCGGATAGGTGCGGATGCGGTTTTTGTGATTTTATTTCTAATACGTTGTAAAGGAAAATTCATAAATTGATGTACCGGCTTATATGTAATTTCATGCAATTTCTTTATACCGTGATAGTAGAGGTAATTTAGAACATATTTAACCATATTTAGCTATATACAAATGGTTACGGTTATCGAATATTGACAATTTTATGTTCAATGCATCTTGTATGTTGTAAATGCCGTTCTGTACGTATATTTTTCCGTATTGGATCACGTATAGCAGACAACCCCGATAATCTAGACTCTTAAGAATCATCCGAAAAAAACCTTAAAATTTGTACTTGTATATGAATTTCTTGGAAATTTGTTGCTTGAAGCCAATCGGATTTATATTCAAGGCAAGAAAATACATCGAAAGCACCTACTCGCATACACAGTTCACTGGTTTAAAATGGATTCTTGTTGAGGAGAGACAATAGTAAGTTTGTGAATAGAAACTGGTTAGGTGTTTTCGATAAATGTGTCTACGCGGAATGCGAATCCGGGTCCAACACATGCGTATTAGGGTTATACCACTAAAAAACGACCGTTTCAGCTTGAAGTATGATCAAATTTCGAAAGTTTTCATGGAAACAATAAGTATAAATATTAGACAATTTTAAAATAATACTAAAAATAATAGATTTTATAGTGATAAATATGGTAAAATAGGTTCTTAATTGCCTCTACTATCACGTCTTAAAAGGAATGCATCGAACGGAAAATAGCATGAATAGCGTAAGTACCGTTTCAATACACAATATCGACTGGTGTAAACTTTCATTTCTTCCTCTACCACTGATCTAAAAATATAAAACATTTTTCAAGATTTTTTTACAACATAACAGACCCAAAAATATTATCTCATATAACTCAGAAACGACATGCATTGTTCAATTGAAAATCTGTCAATACTGCGTATTTAAACAGTACATGCAATATATTATTTTATAAATTTATAAACTAGACCATGATAGAAATAAAATCACAAAATATATTGATGATAAATGTTGTAGTAGTAAGTAATTTACAATAGCTGTAGTGCTGTGAAGAACAATTTTTAATACAGTTTGCTTTTTTCCTATTTTGTACTGTTTTATTGTGTTTATTAAGTTATAAACCTTTAAATTCTTAGTATGAAGGTTAAGGAGTTGAAGTTTTGGTGTTCATAAGTTAGTGATAATGCCACCGAAGAATGATAGAATCATCTCGGAGGGAGACGCTGATCCATTGAACAGTGAGTCAGTAAAAACTATAATTTACAATGCTATAAAATCTGAGCTACCGGTAATGTTTGCTAAACTGTCGCAAAGAATGATTGAAGAGTTTGATTGTGTTAAAAAAGAATTAAACTCATGCAAAAAGATCATTCAGGAGCAAGCTACGCTAATTGATAAGCAAAATCAACAACTGAAGAATTTAAATGCGTCAGCAATAGAACAGCTGAATGTCAAGACATTTTCCAAACCGGCATCGACACATGTACCCCAGAAAAACTTGGGGGTTTCTAATCCGAGAGAGACGCAGTCTAGGTCGCCTGTCCCGCCAGCCGAGCAGGCACCACTCGAACAACGAGAGAGCGGACTTCGCTCCTTTGCAGACGTCACCGTCACCCGGCCAAGGAGAAACACAATACGCGTTGGTACCGTGTAACAGTGTCCTCCAAGACTCTAAAAGCTGCACCAAAGCCTATCCCAAAGAAGCACATACATGTTTGTCGATTAGATGTGAATACTACTGAACAGGACTTAATGAGTTATATTACGGATATTATACCGCAGGCTGCGATAATGTGTGAAAAATTGAAATCCAAGGGACCTTCGTACTCATCATTCAAGGTGGAGGTCGACGCATCCTTGTCAAATAGACTCTTGGAGCCTGACTTTTGGCCTGAGGGTGTAGGGGTGAGAAGGTTTATTGTTCGTCGCGATTTTTTATACGGACAACCAGTGATGCAACCTCATGCGTCCCAGAAATAAAAGTGAATCGAACCAACTCAAGAATAATTTTGTGTTTGTTAAACATTCAAAGCTTAAAGTCAAAAATTCCATCTTTTGAAATAGATTTAGCGCGATACCAGCCGAAAATAGTATGTGTAACTGAAACGTGGTTAAAATCGGATGAAATGACTGCTATTCATTTGCTGAATTATGCACATGTGTCGAGTTATGGCAGAGAAACACTTCGAGGTGGTGGGTGCGCAATACTTGCTCAAGATTTTTTAGACATACAACCCTTAAATGTTGCAGAATTTTGTGTTGAAAAGGATTTGGAAGCGTCCGCAGCCTGTTGGCGCTTTGAAAATGAAACTGTTTTAATCATTGCTGTGTACAGATCACCGTCGGGTAATTTTAAATCATTTATCCGCAACATGAATCTAATGCTTGACTCTTTATACAAACCCTCCGCGTCTTTTCTTCTAGTAGGTGATTTTAATATTAACGTTTTGGAAAATAGCATACAATGTAATGAATTTAATAATCTACTTCAATCCTATAATATTAGATCGCTGGTGACTGAGTTTACAAGAATTGGTGCTAGCTCCGCTTCAATAATCGACAACATCTGCACAGACCTTAATCGTGACCTAAACTGTGACGTTGTGGATGTTCATTATTCAGATCATCGGCTCCTGCGGCTCAGTGAATCTATAAAAGATAACTTACAAACTATACAAATGCACACTAAAAAACGAATGATGACATCCTCAAACAAGACACTATTTAAGAGCCATCTTGCAAATGAAAGTTGGGCGGGCATGTACCAATGTCAGGATGTTGAGAGTATGTTCGAATATTTTCACAACACATTGCAATATTACTTTCAGCTATGTTTTCCAATAAAGAATGTGTCCACATTGAAAAGAAATAATTGTTGGGTAAACGATAGTGTCAAGCAGTCAAGTCAAGATCTCAAGGACCTTTATCTTCTCAAGAGAAGGTACCCAATTTTAAATGGTATATATACGGTGAAAAAGAATAATCATAACTTGTTAATACATGGTGTAAAAAGGGAATACTATACGAACAAAATAATAAACTCCGATAATAAAGTAAAAGTCACTTGGGATATTATAAAAACTCTCCAAAATAAGAAAAAAACACACTCGGGTAACATAGAACTTAAAATAAATGGTGACACAACAACAAATCCCTATCAAGTAGCGCAAGAATTCAACAACTTTTTTTGCGAAAATCCACAAGATATAGTTAGAAATATTGCGAGGGCTGACATTGGATTAAACCATATCCGTTCAAACCCGAATACAATCTACTTATTCCCATATAGTGAAAACGAATTGATAAATATATTCAGTAAACTAAAAAATACAAACTCAGCAGGCCCCGATGAAATTCCTTGTGTTCTTTTGAAAGAGTGTAAGAATCAACTTGTTAAACCGATAACATGGTTAATAAACTACTAATAAACTACTATTTACAGTGGGTTGTTTCCCAAAACAACTACGGACTGCGCGTACAATACCTCTATTCAAAAAGGGTGATAAGGACACAGCCAGCAACTACCGCCCCACATCTTTGGTTTCCAGTTTATCCAAGTTGTTTGAGTACGCAATGTTAGCGCGAATACAGAATTTTATTGACAAGCACGATCTCATTGGTAGCCATCAACATGGATTCCGCAAAAATAAATCCACCATTACCGCAGTATTGGATTTATATAATAAAGTTTTGAGCGACTGGGAAAAGCGATTGGTGCCTACCGCCTTTTTTTGCGATTTAAGCAAAGCCTTAGATTGCGTACAGCATGATCTGCTGCTCCAGAAATTACATTTATTTGGGTTTAGAGGCGTAGCACTTGAATGGCTGGCATCATATATCTGCAACAGATTCCAGTTCGTAGAAATTAAATACACGTCAGCAAATGGCATAAAAAAATTAAGATCCGACATTTTACCTATGGCAATAGGTGTGCCACAAGGCTCAATTCTGGCTCCGTTGTTATTCTCTCTCTTCATCAACGATATTGCGGATTTTTTGAAGGGGTACTTTATAGTTAATTACGCCGATGACAGTTGTGTCATTGTGTTGTCATGTTACCGTTGGGTAACTGTGACAAGGGAAAAAGACGACACCCATGATGCGGCACAGCTATGTTTTGATGAGGCATGCGTATGGTTCTCAGCAAACTCCTTATCGTTAAACGTGACTAAGACTAAGCGTCTCATTTTTAGAACAAATTATGGTGACATACAGAATTTACACACGTATATGGGCGATAGCACACTGGATACAAAACAATCAATAAAATTTTTGGGAATTCACGTATCAAATAATTTAAAATGGGAGCTCCACTGCGCGGAACTTGCAAAAAAGATTAGTCAAGCAGCGTTTAAACTAAGATACTTAAGAGACATATTAGAGTTTGACATTTTAAAAACAATATATTACGCAGAGGTACAATCCAGACTGACGGACGGAATACTGCTATGGGGTTCGTCAGCAAACGTATCCGGTGTGCTCGTCGCCCAGAAAAGAACACTGAGATGTATGATGGGTGTGTCTCGGGCAACTTCTTGTCGCCCAATATTTCTAGACCTCAAAATAATGACAGTTATCGCTCTGTATATAACTGAGGTAGCATGCTATGTACATGAAAATCGTCGCAGCTTTGCTAAACAAGACCACGGCTATCATATACGAAACAACTACTTGGTTGCTCCACGACACAGACTGGATATAACATCTCGTTCTCCATGTGTTATCGGAGTTCGAATATATAATCACCTTCCAGATCCTTTGAAACGTCTTCCGATCTATCTGTTTAAAAAACAGCTAAAATTGATGTTGCTACAACACTGCATTTATACCTTCGACGAGTTCTTTGCCATAACTTTTGACATTTAGATATACCAATGATCATGTATCTCTTTTTTTTTTCTGTTTCTTTGTCATTGTATCGGCTGTAATACGTTTTTTATGCGCAATTGCAGCTGTTTTTTATATTTTTTTTGTATTTTATGAATTCTTCTCATGATTTATTATTGATTACTTATACATTATCTTTTTCTTTTCACGTTGTTTATTGATTATGCTTAATTTTATTTACTATTTTCTCTGAATTGAATATATTATTTGACATGTCTCATGCATCACAAATGTACCACGAGATTAATAAAGTTTATTATTATTATTATTATTAAAATGTTATACATAAATAAAACAACGCATCTAGACCCCTTTAAGGTGAAAAAATAATTTTGGCCAGGTTTTCGGGTCAAATACCCCCTTGTGCGTAGATCAATGTACCACGCTGAGGACAGACTACAAATACAATGAATTTATGTGTGAAAGTCCAATTTAAATTTATTAAGTAGTTTTTGAGTTATATCGACACTAAACTTATAATTTTATACTTATTTCTTTTCCCAGTTAGTGCTATTTGACAAAATATAGAAAAAGAGCTTTCACCGCCGCGCTGTCAACCTTCATGCGTGGTCAGCGCTTTATAGTTAACTTATTCTTTACAAGCACTGTATTTTGCCGTTTAAAATTGTACAGTCCGTTGTTGTGCTTTGTCTAAATACGTGCATTGACGCTAAAACCATGGAATAAATTGATTGGAATAAATAGAAACTGTTACTGAAAAAATTCTCGGGCACGCAAGTTTTATTTACCAAATACGTACACATTTTTATACCCCCCCCCCCTATTTACTGTGGTATGATCTATTGAGTTTGACCAGAGTTGGCCATTTGGTAACCGTGTGATTGAGTAACAAGTGATGATAAAATTAGTTTAATTAGTTAAATTAATCATCACACGTTGTGATGAGTTACGATTGGTCACTCATCAGAAATTGAGTGATGATTTCTTTACTCACCACTCATAACTACCGTACACGATTGAATATTCATCACTGCGCGATTAACGCGCAATGAGTGATGACTGTTCTATAGAAATTACACTGTTTTAAAACATAATAGAAGCTCGATATACTTTCACGCTGATGAAAGTAAAATAGAGGCGCGGATACAATATTTTATACAACCCCCACAACATATAAATCTTTAAATCAAAACTTATCCCTTTTTATAGATGTTATTTGATATTTAGATCTGGGTTGATTTGTTCTGAATGAATATTACTAAGAACAATTACAGCCGCATCTATTTTTTCAGGTTAATTAGAGATAATTGCAGATAATTTCCCCAGACATAATACCGTGAAAGAGAAAAAAGGACAATTATATAAATATAGACAAAACACTCCTTTGATTTCCAAATTTTGAAATGTAAAGAATGACGGGCATAACTGATGTCGCAGTTGAATAATCCCCCTAATTACAGTATAGAATGCTTTCTTCAGTTTTCTTCTTAATTATATCAAAAATTTTATGACACGTTAGATACGTACACGTTCAACGTACATTCCAAATCACATTTAGTGGTACATTGGCATAACATTTTCAAAAATTAATGATTTCTTATAGCGTATTTAGATTGCACAACGTTAAAGTATACACTGTAAAATAACGTCACAAAGAAATTCGAAAAACTAACTGTCAACCAATGGTACGTCATTTTAAAGAGGAGAAATGTGGGTACACTACGGAAAATAATTTGTGAATAATATTGAAAGATGTACGAATCGGAGATGGTTAAAAAAAGTTTCCGATAATCGTGATATAATCGGCTTCGATGAGCCGCTCGACATTTGGCTGTGGAATCGTTAATTTTTCGAATTATTTCCTTTCAGTTTTAAAGTCAATGTATTTTTTAAATGTTGTGGAATCAAAATAAGCAATAAAATAATAAGTCATTTTTGAAAATGGTACACCAGAATGTACCCCTAATAAGTGGATCACCAAAGAATCGGATATAATTCAAAGCAGTTATTATTAATGCATTTAGATTCATTTAGGACATGAGTTCAATTCACTTTAGTCAAAATAAAAATATAAATCTCTTATTAAGGTAAGTATTTATTCTCTATAAAAATGCATATTTATTATAAGATAAAGTTGGATAAATTAAAACATAGAAAACACACATTATATTTACAGTAATGTGGGTTTACTTTACAAATAAAATCTATTAAATTGTATTTTCTTTTTCATATTTTTAAAACAATATCATGCAGTCGCTACCGGCAGTCAAAATAGAAACACTTGTTTCTACGACTAATGAGTGATAAGTGATTCATAGATTTATGATTGACGAGTAATGAGTGACGAGTGATTTCATTAATCATGAGTGTTACTCATCTCGGGTTAAGTGAGTGATACCCAACTTTTAGTTTGACGAAAAATTATCGATCGGTCTGTCCGTCTGTCTGTATACGATAACAATACAATTGTTTACTTTAGCACTGGTGTGTGCTACTACTTCTTGTGCAGAACGATGCATACAATTCAAAAAATTAATTCAATACAGGGTGTTCCATTTAAAAAAAAATTATCTTTCTTAGGACAACCAGTTTGCAATATTTTGTTGCAGATTATGACCAACCGGTGCACAATTTGGATACGGCAGGTAATCACGGTTATTGAACGCTTCTTACGTAATCATAATCAAAGCCAGAGCAATAAAACTAAAAACCGGTATTGATATATACAATCTTTCTTAGACTGCTGTTTTCCATTAAAAATGCCAATAAATCAAAAAGTATAAAGTTTACAGTATGTTATGTTATTTTTCATTGTCGTAAAATTTTGCGAGGAATTAATAATTGTGCCGAAATATAGGTTGTTCCATTTAACAAAACATAAGTTTAGGTTGGTACTATCTTATGGAACAGCCTGCACACACGCTAATAGTTTTACAATGTGCGCCTCGGCTTTGTGTATATATGAGTTATTGAGTTATATGAGTTATTATTGATTTTTAAAGCCTACGACGCAAAATAAATTTTTTTTGGTTTTTATTTTTTTCCGCTGCGGTCACTTAACCAATTTCAAAATAATTAATAAAAATTAATTATTATTATTAATAATTAATAAAATTTTGGTGATATGTAGGCAACCATAAAAGGCTTCCAAATGTGTAGAAAAATGTATAGCATGCAATTTAAAAAAATATATTACCATGGCGTTGCACATTTTTGGAACAGCCTGTATAATAAAAATAATTTCTTGAATTGTACCTTGGAGTACAGGGTAAGCTTGCAAAATGTCAAACTCTTAGCTTAATGAGTAAGTGACCTACAGAAGACGGGAGCTTAGTTGCAGGACCCTGTATATTCACAATTAGTTGTGTAGGTTTTGAAGTATTTCTCCCCAAGAAAAATCGGCGTCAAACATACATCTTTCCGCGACTGTAGCTTGTTACCTTAATTGATATCTACAATGATGATCAATAAACTAAACTAGGTGCTGTACTATTCATGCCTACCAGTACAGTTTACTGTGACAATAGGGTATTTATTGGAGATTATAAAAAACAATAAATAAGCTAAAAACCCAGGCACCCGGAGAAACTTTGGCTACTGCTACACATTTTTGTATAATACATAACTGCGAAGTATAAACATTTTCTTGTCTATGTCGGTCTTTTCATGTCTCAAATTTTCAAAATAATGTATGTAATATTTAGTCGTATTACCTAAAAATTCCCCCAACATATTTTAATATGTCTACTTGAGTACTTGATTCAATGGGATTTGTGGTGAACACAAGAAAAGGTATGTGGAATTTATTGAATTTATTGATGTAATAGCACCGCAAATAATTTATTTAGTTTTATTTCAAATAATATTTGCAATGTGCGTACACTAGAATAGTTGACATAAAGCAGCCATATATGCCATTCAAAATAAATAACAAACGATAAATACAAGCGGGATGTAATTTTGAAATAAAAAAAATCAGCCAATGCCTGGATTTGAACCAAACACCTTTGTAGCTCGCATACCATGCACAACTCAACTGCGTCCGAGAGCAGAAATAAATATGAAAATACTCATATAATATATGTTTCTTGCGCTATCACCTTCGCAACGTTGCCAGCGTTTTTCGGATGTCACAGCGTACGTTGTACGATACAAAACACGAGGTCATATATGCGGAGGTGACTTCGTAGCGGCCGTATCTAGTATGGGCGACACTAGCGCTCGTGATCTACGGTTGAACTAATATGACTTGTCCGTACATATATAATGGACATTATCGGCTCCGACGCAAATTTTGGATTTGAGCTCCCTGAGCCACCTAGACCACATTTCCGTTGAAAACAAGGCGATACGTTGTCACCTCCGATTTTGGAGCCATCAACGTTATATATGAGGTGACAACGTACACTCTGTCATACGCGTTGGAGCCCACACCGTAGCAACCATATGTATATATATATATACAGGGTGTTTCATAAATAACGGCTAACCTTCAAGGAGCATATCCGCCAAGGACAGAGAAGCAATTTTGGTCAAATAACCTAGTGTATATTTCAAACTTTTAAGTACCAACAAAATTATATTGAAGAAATCGTCTAAGGCCTGTCCTGGTGCATACCCGTGCGCGCATGACTGAATTACCATTGCAAACAACCACGGCAAATAACAAACATTTACGAACATTTATCAATTGAAACATAGAGAGATTAGTACGTACCTAATCCAGATGTGATGCAGATTTACAAACATTGTAATTGCAAAGCGAAATCCGTCGAACAAAAATCGATTTAACACAGCAATTGCGTTTCACAGCCGATCAAAGTTATGTCGCATTCTAGCCATACAATTGTCATCCATTCGTGTCTGGTACTACACAAATCACTACACAAACACACCCCATTAAGATCCCACAGCCAAAAAGATTCTTATTGTTAATAAACCAATAAACAGCTGATCACTCTTGTCGAATGTAGGTCATTGTCGCTCTGAGCGAGAAAGGCCGCAATGGGGGGAGGGGGCGATATGTTGCCGGTGAACTTGATTTGTCACCAGTTGCCACACAACTGTGGCGGAGTGTAGTCTATTTTCGTGCTCTGCACAGAGACGGACTCCGTCTTTCTTTATTAATTTTCTCAAGAATGCGTTAAGTTAGACCATACGTTATTTGGCAAAATATGCTTACTACGGCCTTGGGCATATGCTGCTTGAAGGTTAGCCGTTATTTCTGAAACACCCTGTATAAATCAGAAAAAGAAAATTAAGCGTTAAGTACTAAATTGATATAAAATAAAAGGTAATAACAGCTAGTTCAATAGCGTAAAAAAAGGAACGAAAAAATGTTCAACCGCACAGTCTCACATCGTGGCGTACATATCTACCTGGCGATGGAAATATTCCCATAAATAACCAATAATTTTACTAAACAAGCCAATAATTTTACTAAACAAAACAATAGCAACAGATATATAACTAAGAACACTCCAGGAGATATACTAAACAAATAATTAGCAAGCTATCCAACATGAAAAATGAGAAACAAGTGTACCCGACAAAATATATACGTAAACTGGCGAAAAACTCACGATTTAATCAAGTAATTTTACAGTACCTGTCTCACAAATATTGCACCATCTCTAGACCACACTTTTTTCCATCCGTGTACTTCACTTAACCGCTTCATCTCTGCAGCTCTCGTCTTCGTAAGGTCCTCCCTCACATTGGTTCCCTTTAGCTTAGACTTCTGCGACAGCACAGCAACTTTTAACTTGTGTGACAAGAATTTAATTATTATGGGCCTTCCAGGTCGGTCAGTCTTTTTCGGTTGGCCAATACGGTGGTACCGATGCACAGCAGACGTATCAATATTCAGGCCCATTTTGCCATTTATGAAATCAACAACTGCTTCTTCAGTTTTCTCATCAGCTGACTCAGTCAACCCGAAGATACGAACACTGTTTTGTCTGAGTGTATTGTTCGAGGCGATCCGTTCTTTCCTCGCAGTTTCTTTGAAGTTCTAAGTTACTCGCCCTCAACTTTTGATTTTCACTGGCGAGGGAGTAATTTCCTTCACATCTTCGTTCCTGATCTTTTGTATTTCATCCTTCAAGACCTTTTTTCAAGAAATTTTGGAAACAGCCTTAGCAAACTCCTCGCCACTGAACGCTTTCACCACGACGGCTTCGAACTCCACCTGCTGAGCACGTGACAACACCATTTTTACGTTTCCTGAGATTATTGGATGATCCAGCCGATAGAAAACACTTGCGATTCACTGAGCACAACCACCACAATTATCAACGTAAAATTTAGTGCACCAAACTTTGTCAAACTTAAATAAATATTAAAATTATTGAGACCGACGTTACAAACGTACAACCTACTCGCGCATGTTCACTGTTCAGTGTGAAATTATAGAAGTTGTATAATAATATAGTAATTATGTCATACATGATCATAAAGTGACATTTTACATCTTAGATACCGGGGCGAAAACAGCCGCTTTATGCCCTTTGTACTATTTGACATTCAAATTGTAAATTTTAAATCGTGAATGTCATTTATTTGACAAATTAATTGTCTCCATTGTCACTCAACTCCGAATTGTTTGTATTGTTATTCAACTCCGTAGGTACGCATGTCACTTGATTACGTCAAAATATTTATTAATATTATTCAAGCGGAGGAACATAACCATTGCGGGACATAAAATTTTGTATGGACCACGGGCATTACTTGATGTTTTTAGAACCATCTAGTAATGATGCTCGAGGTTATCGTTGAGCGATTTAAAATTATCGACGGCCGATAGGTCCGAGAACAGTCACCCTCGGGACATAGACATCCGTTTAATGCCCTTGGTACATAAATAACTATTGTGTTCACGCCTACGTTGTTAAAAAAAAACTGAACGAGTAATCGTTCATGAATATCGAAATTTACCAGAACAGAGGGAATAGGAAAATGTTTTAGTGACAAAAAAGTAATCTGCTTTATATGTAACAATCTGTTATTAATTATTATACAAAAGTTATCTAACATTAAACATAACTATGAATAACATATATCAACATATGACAATTACGAATGAGCACGAAAAGGTTTGTGTTAACGCCTACGTTGCGTTGTAATAAAACTAAATCAAAAATCGTTCATGATTATCGAGTTTGACTAGTGGACCTATAGACCGCCTATTGGGTAGATCAGTGAATCGGTAGATCGCAGGAATCGATAGACCGCATAGACAGTGGGTATCTACAATAAAGACTTTTGCAAAATCAAAATTTCAAGTTGATGTAAAGTTATTTTTATTGCCCTTATATTACCAACCAAAAAAATTGCCTTAATTAAAAAAAAGATCTCGAGCAAGTGAAAAAAAAAACTTTTTTCATGTTGAATAATTTTCACAATAGTAGGGTGTGAATTAAAAGTATAAACATATATAATTTTAATACAACCTACTTAAATTGCATAAAATTGAGTAATTTAAAAAAAAATTATATTTTTATAATCCATGCAAACTACGACGATAACTCGATTTTTTTTCCAAGAAACACACATGATCTAAATAAAAATTTAGAAATATGAAAAAATTATAGACCCCTTCCAGAAGCCTAGCTTGTTTTTTATCTAGGCTATTTTTTGTTGTATATATAGGACCATAGAAACAACTTTTTATCAACTTGTATATTTTTTTCCCAGCACCATTGACCTTATTTACAAAAATAACCATTATTTGTTAAAATTACTCAATTTTATGCCTAGTGCGGAAGACCCAAATGTTGCATTAGAGTAATATTTATATACTTGAAATTTAGATTTTCTAAAAAAGGTTGTTCTGATACACCCTACAGATTGGTTGGGCATTATTTATACCTAAATATTGGAATTGTAGATTTATAACATTCTAAATATATTTAAAACCTGTAATATGTATAATTGGTTTGTTTGCCCATCAGTAAAAACAATTAGTTATTCCGAATTGCTAAGCATGCGCAATGGAGATTTTGTAAACGCAGAACCCCCATTGCGCACACGCAAGAGTAAAAATAAGTGCTTTGTATAATTATTTTGATGCTGCTCGAGCAAACCTATTATGTAAAATAAGAATAATAGATAATAATAGAGATAATAATAATTCAAACCTTGTATTAGGTATATTATGTAGACATACTTTATTGTAACATAATCATTGTACAAACAAAAGAAAAATATACCAGTGAAGTGATAAATAATGAAATAACCAATGATGTGTGAAGCGATAAATAATTTGTAAAAAATATGATCAAGGCTAAAAATAAAAAGATGTTCCGTTACAGAGAACATTCATATATATTTGTACAACAATATTTGTTGCAAAAATATATATGATAATTTATTATTGCACAGCATTGTATACATAAATATATACATATTACAGAAATCAAAATAAGAAAAACAGGGAATATTTACAAATTTCAATTTTTCTTTGTCTCGTGTGCTTATTAATTTGACGTACCCCTAAATACGTTTCGATTTTTCATACATAGAAGTCCAGCCTTTTAGCCCTAAAAAATGTTGCTCACCATGTGCAAAAGTAAATCCAAACTGTCTGCTTTTGCAGTATGAATAGTACGGATGCTTCAATGAAATGGAAAATCACATAAAAGGTCACATTGGCTTACAATTGAGGAATGCACACACTTTTGAATACTTTCTACGATAAATAGTACCTCAATAACTCTTCCGAATTAAAACCGTGTTGATTTAACTTTTTTGTTGAAAATTACTTGAGGAAGACAGTCCTGAACCAACGTTGAGATAATTAGCATTAGAAAAATGTTCTTCCTGTCTTCAAAGTTTTTCATGGAATGTTTGTTTGACAATTCAAATCATATAGTAAGCTTTATCACATACGTAAAGTTAACCTAAAGAAATGTGAATTAAATTACGGTTCGGGGTTACCTGTAATCACAACACCGGAAACGTATACATCCGCAAAGGTTTATTCTAATAATAAATTCCACAATGTTGATAAAAAATTGTTCATTTTCTTCAAATTCTTTTAAGTGATGAATCTTCAAAAGCTTTGACGTAAAGCAAGCATCCTGTTTTGTTTCGTGTGAGTGATCACCGTTAGAAGAAAAATCATGGTAAGGACAACATTCCTAGTCTTTGTAGGATTGTTTTTTGGCCTGCTATCATACTACTTGAACTTTTTCAACGTTATCCGTTTTCAGATTTCTTCGTTCTCATTGCGGCAAAATTTTACATCGTGTTCTTCTCATGTTACACTTGGCTTCACTAACAATTACTTTACTGCATTGATATTCACATGTAGCTATTTCCATTACCTTTTGTTGTCTCTAATACATCTATATTGTTTGCATTCGGTCACGGTAGAATGACTTGTGTATGTATGCTAAAAATATTTAATAAATGTGGACTACCGCAAACAAACCTTCATAATAACATGTAATAAACTTACGATATGCCATTTGTATTGGCAAAGTCGGCAAAGTGAATCCATATTTATAAACATAAATATGTTAGGTTATGCCGAGGTTATGTACGGCTGACGTTTAATAGCGCTGGTAGGGCCATCTGTCGACTAATCGGCTAAAACGTCCGAATTCTTGTAGAAATGCATTTTGTGGGCAATTTATCGATCGATTGAAATGGTATAGCCACGGCATACCGTACTACACTTTACCCGGTACATTATACGTTAAATAAGTAACCACAGCTCGGCTCATAGGAAAAATGACATAAGGTCGGACGTATTATTGAGTTCAGTGGCTGTAACACGTAGGAAAACTTCCCCAAACTCACCAATGAATTTCCGATATCTCTGCTATAATTTGTAAAATCATACCATATTATGCTTGTATGCATACGTAGTAGGTTTCATACGTACGTAATAAAGACAAATGCGAATTCTTAATTATTCATATACGTAGAACATACGTTATAGGTTTCTCAGAGGTTATTTGGAACGGACGTTGTGTGAAGATAATAATCAACAAATTGCAAGTTATGTCTGCGCTTTTGACGTTTCTTTTCTGGCAACCATGACGACGCGTAATAAACTGCTGTTGGAATGTTGAGGCGTGTTCACCAAAACCGCTCGCTTTTTGGAAAATTTTTAAGCAAAAACGCCCTAGAGGCCTTTTTGCGTCGATTTCAAAAGCTCACGCAACGTAGAACGGTCCATTTAGGACGACGGCGGCGCTTCGCGCGCCCGAAAAGGCTTCTCCAAATTTTCTATAAGCAACTAAGAACGCACTTTTTCGCATGTGAAATGGTGAGAAAAAACACGCCAAATCAGTTTACATAATATAGACAAGAAAAATGGGACCTGTAAAATTTTTTCTGCGAAGATAAAAAATAATCTGCATTATGTAATTATGCTGTTATTATACTAAAGCTGTCTAACATTAAACGTCACTATGAACAATAATTCAAAATATGAAGGTTGAGTTGGGACCGAAAAGACAACAATTAATGTTTACTAAACTATTACAAGAAAATGAAGTATGTACATCCAAGCTACATTTTTTTCGGAATTGATAACAGTCAAAACCTTTTACTAAAAGTGATTTCAGGAATTGTCTTATTAAAGCTGTACGATTGTTTACTAAACTATTACAAGAAAATGAAGTACATCCAAGCTAAATTTTTTTCGGAATTGATAACAGTCAAAACCTTTTACTAAAAGTGATTTCAGGAATTGTCTTATTAAAGCTGTACGATTGTTAATCCGGGAAATGTAAAGTATTATCAAGCAATCTCTTTATCTCGAAATACAGTTGAAGAAAGAGTCAGATCAAAGCACAATCATCTAGTTTCCAAGGATGTTCCATTGCCTGTAACAATAGTATGGACATCGGAGGCCGGGCGCCGAATTTTGTTAGAATTTCAAAATGTTTGAGGAATTATTGGAACTAGTTAATAGGGTTGATGAACTACTGCAATCTACCCGTATTAAAATTTATTTATGTAGCTACTGGTGGCGTTTTTTCAATGACACAGCACAAGGTCACTACAAAAACCACGATAAAATGTATGTAAGAATAACCATTCATCATTGTATTATACATCAAGAAGTACTATGCAAGAAGGTAATAAATATGGAAAATGTCTCGAGGCTTAAATTAGCGACAATTTTCTGTTTTCTTAAGTAAATTACAATGCGAATATTCCGGTCTGGTTTACTATACCAAAGTACTATACTAAGTTACATACCAAAAATGTTCTTAAACAACTCTAGGATTAAAAAAATAGTATGTTAGTTTTTAATAACTAAAAACCAATTTCTTTGGGAAAAACATATGACAGAAAAGAAAAAAATATGGTAGTTTTTAATAACTAAAAATCAAGTTTTTGGGAATAACAGTTTACAAATGAATATTTAACGCAATTTCCCACATGCAACAAACCAAGTTCAGAATTTCAAAAATTCGCAGGAGAAAAATGTAACGTCTTAGAAATGTATTTGAAACAAGATTTTTAAATTTTATTTTTTTGGAAGACAAACTTTGTTTCTGTTCCTCGAATTTCTGAATAAGTATTGGCCAGGTGCGCGTACGACAAGCACGTCTGTTTTGCCGCCGGAAGAGTCTAAGATCGCCAAGAGTTGGCGCTCTTCTAAGCAGTTTTCTCCCTAGTAATTACCGACGCGGTGTAGTTACCTGTAGCCAGAGCGCGTTTACAAACGCCAACCTGACAGAAATAATAAAGTCGACTACAGCGCCTTTGCGTGTAGCGGTGACCGAGAAAATTTCTGGCGGATACTTATTCCGCAACGGGTGCGTAAAACGCTTATAAATCCCCCACTCTATACTGTGCACGGGGCCAATAGAATCAGTAGCTAGCCATATTCAAATGCAAATTATTTACATCACTGTGATTCTAGTTTGAGGGCAAAATTCATTGTAGTTGGCATGCTAAATTGTACAGATATTTACTAGTCACACTTAAAAATACACGTTGATTCATTCGCATGTGAAGTCATTTCCATGTCTGGCAGTAATTATCGGTGTGAGGCACTAAGGCAGAAAACTTACTGATACGATAAACAACTTGCGATACGCGGCAGCCGATATGTTTGTATAGAAACATATAGGCTGTCGTATATCTCGGGTTTACGTTTCCATACATACATATAGGTGTCCCCTTTCGCTGCCCTATGTTTCCGTAGAAACATATAGGCTGTCGCCTATCGCGGTTCTATGTTTTATAACGGTGTAATTTCCGCTATAGGTAATTTTAGTTAAAATGCTTTCTTATCTTATCAACCATCGTAGTTTCGCTTTTTGAAAATAGATTGCATTTGCCAACTGATTTTTGCTTTTTCGAAAACGCTGCAAAAAGTGGAAAAATAAGGGAGTGCGGAGTTGGAACCAGATACAAATTGAATGTGTAACGATATTACCGTACCGTCTCGACAATTGTTTTAATTCCGTATTACCAAACTTTAATTGAGTTAAAAATCTGTGAAACATAGCGGGTAAGTTGTTACTTTGTGTTTGTATTTTGTATCGCTAATTTTGATTGTAAATAACGATCCAGATTTCCTGGCCGACATACAACGTGAAACATTGTCTGCAGTATACAGATTGTGTCCGCAAAAATTAGGCATAGGTCAATAGAAACTAGCGTATCACGCGACAAAACTGCCAACGTCGGTTGAGTGGGGCAGCCAATTATAGTGGGACTGCCGACTGGTGGGAGAGCAGGTCTGGTCAGGTCAGTTTGGCTTTGCATTTCGGAGCACATGCACGCAACGGCAGAACTATCGCAGATCTAACAACGCCTTATAACATTCATATCTTTGCAATTGCGATGTACCCATTAGAACAGCTTCAGATCATCAAGTGGTATTACGGTGGCAATTCGGCGCAATAGTGCGTGGATTTGTTTGCAATCACTTTTGAAGGCAGACCAATCCCGTGCAGACAAACCATTTTCAATATTGTACATCAATTTTGAAAATACGTTTGTCTAAATAGCTGCAGTACTTGTCATCCAAGGGAGATAAGACCATAAGAAATTGAGGCAAATGAACGACGGGATGTACTAATCTGCGGTTCTGTAGTACTGGACGATAAGAAACCACCTCGAGGGATTGGCGAGGAATTGGGTGTTGGAAGTAAAACCGTTGCTAAGGCTCTAAAGAAGAGTGATTTCCGGAGTTATATGTACTCAAAGACTCAGCAAACTTTCGCAGAGGACAGTATTCGTAGAATGGAGTTTAGTGAAACTGTAATGGAAATTTTTTTTATAGAAAATATTATTTTTACTGATGTATCGACGTTTCCGTTACATGGTACACATAATACTTCTATTCTACTATCCTTGGGCCCAACAAAATCAGCACCGAAGTTATGCTTACCGTACTCAATATCTCGAAAAGCTAAATGTTTGGGCTGGTATTCTAGGCAATCATTTAGTTGGTTCATTCTTTATCGATGGATCTCTTAATGACCAGAAGTACCTTACTTTGCTGTAAGACCAAGTACTTCCCGCCATTTATAACCTTCCCGGTGTAGATCAGGTTGATGTTTGGTTTCAGCAAGACGGCTGTCCTGCTCAAAACGCGGCCAGGGTGCGAGAGTTTTTAACAACCGCATTTCCTCGCCGTCTTATTAGTGGGACAGGCGACATTCGTTGGCCCCCCCAAGATCACCTGATCTGTCTCCGAACGATTTTTTCTTGTGGGGTTATCTTAAAAATACCATTTATGTTGATGAAGTCAATAGGAAATTTACAGGAGTTGAGAGCAAAAATTACAGAAGCTGCCAACACTGTGACAGCCGAAACGCTCACTGGCGTGATGGACAACTTTTACAACCGGCTCGGATACTGTCTTGCAGCGCAAGTGGAATTTTTGAGACCGAGTTAAATTAATTTTTATTTAATTGTTTATTCGTAGTAGAATATTAGTTAATTTATATTTTATTTTGAGAATAGCGTTTTTATTTTTGCATATTATTTTCTGACGATAAAAGATTATTTAGAAATTATGTATGCACCATGTACTATGCGCGCATAAAAAGTCGTACACCACATATGCAACTGCACATACTGCACATACTGCACATTCTGAACATATTTTTGTTAGCTTTGTAATTGGTTCTTTTATAACCTCTACACTGTCATTCTGACATTAATCTTAAGTACGAAACATGCATCAACAGTCAAGTTTAGCTGTATGACTTTTTTTGCGCGCATAGTACGTGCATTTTTAAAAGAAGCAGAAAAGCTAGCGCACACAGTCCTGCGAACAACAAACTACTAGCTACTAGCACACGAAGCGCGCACCGGGGAACCGCTTAGCCGCTGACAAATACGCCGAGTGGGGAGAGCGATGTTACCGTTCTTCCGTAAATGCTATGCCTAGCGTTCGGGGAAACGTACGGTATCTACGCTGACGTTCTGGCGCACGGGCATCGACGGGATAAATTGCCTTCAGATCTGCGACGACCGCGAAAAAGGGAAAGCAACTACCAAATCGTGCCCAAACGTCGATTCATAGCTGAAATAACAAGAATTAGCGGATATCAAGCAGGTCATGCAAATAAATTTAACTACGTCGTAGCGCAGTTACCGAAATTGAGGGACCCCATTGTCGCCCATGTGAGATTTTGTTTAAGCCATGTTTTTGATCAATTGATTTACCGTAACGCCATTGGCTGGTTGTAGATAGTTAGAAATAAATTTCAGATCGTTCAATGATAGCTATCAGTCGACAAAACAATTAGTTTAAGAAATTATAGTATAGATTTTAATTTTCGTTATACAATAATTTTTTTAGTTAATTAAACGTTATTACAGATATATTTTGTTTCAGTTTCAGAGTATTAATTTATGTTTTTGGTTGGCTAAGTTAACCCTAGCCATATTTTTCTAAATCGAGGTTGATAAGGTTATAGTTTCCATAGGCTGTCGCCTATCGCGGTTCTATGTTTCCATAGAAAAATATAGGCTGTCGCCTATCGCGGTTCTACGTTTCTATAGAAACATGTAGGCTGTTGCACATCGCTAGTCGTTTATCGCGCCGCTGAGCATTCTACCTTATGAAAGAAAATAAGTTGCCTATAAGATCTAAAATTAACGTCGATCACCTTATGTCAGTTTTAAATGTAATCTCTGGGAGGAATATATCTCACGAAGTAGGGATAGGATAGGGGTAGAGAAGAGGAGTTAAGTGTCAGCAAGAAAACATTACATTTTATTTGTTCTCTTTTATTTCTGTACATTTCGCGAACCTGTGTTTCTATGAATATTGAAGTTTATTTTGCGGCCCACTTAAACCTAACCTTTTTATTTTGGCCCATGTTGGCTTTTTAGTTTGACTTGGATGCTCTAAATACTATCTTCTTGAAATAGATCTTTGCAGCCGTTAAAACGATTCCCGTTAAATTTAGAAGACTATGAATAACCCTGAGAGTCAACGGACATTTTATTTATTAGAAATTAGGTGACTATAATAATTTTCTGGTAATGACCAGTGTTTACCGGTTTCGGGATAAACTCCATCTTGACTTTTAATTATATTGTTTTATTAAGGCCCTTAGCCACGGTTTATTATATCGAAAAGAGGTGGTTTTAAAACGTTTGCATTTAAAATGTATGGCCTATTATTTCATTTAATGTATTTCGTGCAACTTTAAGACCTACTAAAATTATAATAAATATTTAACGACTACATTTATCACCCTATATCTGTAATTTTATGTATTAATTTAATACTATACATGCATAATAATAATAATGACACCATTTAATATCAAGATTGCCCACAAAAACACAAATAACCTCGCGAAAATTTACACAAGACTAAAAGCCCACGGCACCTCTACTAAAACAATCTCATTGTGTATACCAGATTCCATGTAAGGAATGTGACAAAGTGTATATATGACAAACAGAACAATTAGTTGAAGAAAGGTTGAAGGAACGCAAAAAACGTCACAGCCCTTAAGAAACGCCAAGAAGAAATAGGACAAAATAGGACCAATTTTAAGGATGTGAAAGTGATACAGAAAGAAAAGAAAAGAAGCAGGATATGTGTTGGAATCAATCGAAATATTAAATAATAAAAATCTGATGTGGCCAGGCACATGACTTTATCATACAATATATAAAATTAATAGTTTTGCTGCATGAGGATCTATTTTATTGAGATAAATCGTAGGTATTGACAAAAAATAATTAAATAATGGTTATATTTCTGTATAGGAAATGTTAGGTTGGTACCACTTTGACGAAAAGTCAAGTTTAAAAAGCTTATTCAAATTCTGACAGATTTATATTTGTTTGACACTGTAGATGTCACGTCCGTACCAACATACTCAAATAAAACTATACTCATCGCTATACTTTATTTACAATTTTCTCAATTTATCGTTTTTAGAATTAGATATAAAGACGGGTTGATATTTCTTATCAACAAACAATCAAATTGGTGATCTTATTTTATTTGAAATTTGTATTTTGTAATTTGCCGCACTAGAGCGGCAACGTTCCATAGCGGTTCTCCAACCTCTGATGAAATCAGCTGTTTTCGAGTGTGACAGCACAAAAAGATATTTGTCAAAATCCTGGCTACTATGTAGTTTCATATCAATGCAGATGCGACCGATCTCGATCAAATAGAATTTGCTCTTGCAGCTAAACTATTAATTTTACCAAAAAATGTCATAGGCATAAATTATTCAAAATGTCCTCTACTTTAATTTATTATTTAACTATTTTGACGAAATTACAGATATAGCGGCTCATTTGCAAAATCGTTGAAAAAGGCGTAGAATAAACTACCAGTTCCTTTGGACCCTTTTGAACCAAAAGCTTTTCAGCTCTAAGTTAGGTCATGAAACTTCTAAATATGAACTTTCGTCCCGATACCTTTAGTAGTTTCTCCGGAATCGTCGCCACAAAAATCGTTTACACACACACAGACACACACACACACACACACACACAGACATTTTTTTGTACCTTGGTCAAAAATGTTCAGGGGACCCAAAAAGACCTATTTGCGCTAAAATCTCAAAAATTTTTTTCGGCACGATTACAATACTTTACATACTGCGTATGATAAAGTAAAAAATCTGATGTGGCCAGGCACATGACTTTATCATACAATATATAAAATTAATAGTTTAGCTGCATGAGAATGTATTCTATTAAGATAAATCGTAGGTATTGTCAAAGCATCAGCATTTGACACTACCTACACTACGTCATTAGAATAATAGTTATTTATGTCACAAATGCCGAAAGTACGGAATTGCGCGACGAGCGGTGATGCGGCGCGTCACCGAAGGCGGAGTGTCGCCGTCGCATGTGAGCGAATCGCGCTATTTAGTTTTTGGCAGGAGCGACATCAACGTTTACTGTGTTGCTTTTTAAGAAATACGTATTTAAAAAAAATAAATGATTTCTGTATAGTAAATGCTAGGCTGGTACCACTTTGACGAAACGTCAAGTTTAAAGGTGCGTTCCGATTGGTAGGTAATGGTAGCTAATGGCGGTGGTAGAATACGAAATTATAGTATTTCTTTCATATCGTGATAATGACACATATTAGTTTGCTATACTTTATTTATAATTTTCTCCATTTATCGTTTTTAGAATTAGATATAAAGACGGGTTGTTATTTCTTATCAACAAACAATCAAATTGGTGATCTTATTTTATTTGAAATTTGTATTTTATAATTTGCCGCACTACAGCGGCAACGTTCCATAATGGTTCTCCAACCTCTGATGAGATCAGCTGTTTTCGATTGTGACACCACAAAAAAATATTTGTCAAAATCATGGCTACTATGTAATTTCATATCAATGCAGATGCGACCGATCTCGATCAAATAGAATTTGCTCTTGAAGCTAAACTATTAATTTTACCAAAAAATGTCATAGGCATAAATTATTCAAAATTTCCTCTACTTTAATTTATTAATTAACTATTTTGTCGAAATTACAGAAATGGCGGCTCATTTGCAAAATCCTTCAAAAAGGCTAAGAATAAACTACCACTTCCTTTGGAATCTTTTCAACCAAAAGCTTTTCAGCTCTAAGTTTGGTAACAAAACTTCTAAATATGAACTTTCGTTCCGATACCTTTAGTAGTTTCTCCGGAATCGTCGCCACAAAAATCGTTTACACACAGACATACATACGCACAGACACACACACACACACACACACAGACATTTTTTTGTACCTTGGTCAAAAATGTTCAGGGGACCCATAAAGACCTATTTCCGCTAAAATCTCAATTTTGTTTTTCGGCATGATTACAATACTTTATCTTACTGCGTATGATAAAGTAAAAATCTGATGTGGCCAGGCACATGACTTTATCATACAATATATAAAATTAATAGTTTAGCTGCATGAGAATCTATTCTATTGAGATAAATCGTAGGTATTGTCAAAGCATCAGCATTTGACACTACCTACACTACGTCATTAGAATAATAGTTATTTATGTCACAAATGCCGAAAGTACGGAATAGCGCGACGAGCGGTGATGCGGCGCATCACCGAAGGCGGAGTGTCGCCGTCGCATATGAGCGAGTCGGCTATCTAGTTTTTGGCCGGAGCGACATCAACGTTTATTGTGTTGCTTTTTAAGAAATACGTATTTAAAAAAAATAAATGATGTCTGTATAGTAAATGCTAGGTTGGTACCACTTTGACGAAACGTCAAGTTTAAAGGTGCGTTCCGATTGGTAGGTAATGGTAGCTAATGGCGGTGGTAGAATACGAAATTATAGTATTTCTTACATATCGTGATAATGACACATATTAGTTTGCATGTACATAAACATGAGTAACTATCAATTTTCTATTGGAAATACTATAACGGCGTCTGCTACCACTGCCATTGTCACTAATGAAAACGCACCTTAAAAAGGTAATTCAAATTCTGACAGATTTATATTTGTTTCACCAACATACTAAAATAAAACTACACTCATCGCTATACTTTATTTATAATTTTCTCAATGTATCGTTTTTAGAATTAGATATAAAGACGGGTTGATATTTCTTATCAACAAACAATCAAATTGGTGATCTTACTTTATTTGAAATTTGTATTTTATAATTTGCCGCACTACAGCGGCAACGTTCCATAGTGGTTTTCCAACCTCTGATGAGATCAGCTGTTGTCGAATGTGACAACACAAAAAAATATTTGTCAAAATCCTGGCTACTGTGTAATTTCATATCAATGCAGATGCGACCGATCTCGATCAAATAGAATTTGCTCTTGAAGATAAACTATTAATTATACCAAAAAATTTCATAGACATAAATTATTCAAAATTTCCTCTACTTTAATTTATTAATTAACTAATTTGTCGAAATTACAGAAATGGCGGCTCATTTCCAAAATCCTTTAAAAAGGCTTAGAATAAACTAAAAAGCTAAACTATTAATTTTACCAAAAAATCTGATGTGGCCAGGCACATGACTTTATCATACAATATATAAAATTAATAGTTTAGCTGCATGATAATCTATTTGACTGAGATAAATCGGGTCTGCATTAAAATTAAACTAGTTAGCCAGGATTTGACAGATATTTTGATAGTCAATAGTACCAATCGAAGGTATTGTCAAAGCATCAGCATTTGACACTACCTACTGTCATCAGAAAAATAGTTGTTTATCTCACAAGTGCCGAAAGTACGGAATAGCACAACGAGCGGTGATACGGCGCGTCACCGATGGCGGAGCGTCGTCGTCGCATGTGAGCGAGTCGCGCTATGTAGTTTTCGGCAGGAGTGACATCAACGTTTTTGTGTTGCTTTTTGAGAAATACGTATTTTAAAAAAGAAATCAAAAATGGTTATATTTCGATATAGAAAATGTTAGGTTGATACCACTTCTTCGAAATGTCAAGTTTAAAAAGCTAATTCAAATTCTGACAGATTTATATTCGTTCATGACACTGTAGATGACGTTCCATGCGGTTCTCCGAGTGTGACAGCGTGGTGACAGCCATAGACATTTCTGTGGTGACAGCACAAAAAAATATTTGTCAAAATCCTGGCTACTATGCAGTTTCATATCAATGCAGATGCGACCGATCTCGATCAAATAGAATTTGCTCTTGCAGCTAAACTATTAATTTTACCAAAAAATGTCAGGCATAAATTATTCAAAATTTCCTCTGCTTTAATTTATTATTTAACTATTTTGAAGAAATTACAGAAATGGCGGCTCATCTGCAAAATCCTTGAAAAAGGCTTAGAATAAACTACCAGTTCCTTTGGACCCTTTTGAACCAAAAGCTTTTCAGCTCTAAGTTTAGTCATAAAACTTCTAAATATGAACTTTCGTCCCGATACCTTTAGTAGTTTCGCCGGAATCGTCGTCACAAAAATCGAGTACACACATACACACACACACACACACATACACACACACACACACACAGACATTTTTTTGTACCTTGGTCAAAAATGTTCAGGGGACCCAAAAAGACCTATTTCCGCTAAAATCTCAATTTTTTTTTTCGGCATGATTACAATACTTTAGCATACTGCGTATGATAAAGTAAAAATGTCATAGGCATAAATTATCCAAAATTTCCTCTAATTTAATTTATTACTTAACTATTTTGTCGAAATTACAGAAATGGCGGCTCATTTTCAAAATCCTTCAAAAAGGCTTAGAATAAACTACCAGTTCCTTTGGACCCTTGTGAACCAAAAGCTTTTCAGCTCTAAGTTTGGTCATCAAACTTCTAAATATAAACTTTCGTCCCGATACCTTTAGTAGTTTCTCCGGAATCGTCGTCACAAAAATCGTTTACACACGCACACACACACACACACACACACACACACACAGACATTTTTTTGTACCTTGGTCAAAAATGTTCAGGGGACCCATAAAGACCTATTTCCGCTAAAATCTCAATTTTTTTTTTCGGCATGATTACAATACTTTACATACTGCGTATGATAAAGTAAAAAGCAGTTAATGATTGATCAGATATTAATTTGTCAAAATGTTATAAATTAATTCTAGAAAATACGTAAATATCTAAATTAAACCAAAATAAGATTCTAAACTATTGTAAATCAGTTTAAAATTTCCACCTGCGACAAGTCTAGCAAGTTTGCGTTCGTTCTCTCTCCGTTTTGTGGTTGTATTCGATGGTTTGTTTTTCGTTTTAACATTTCAGTATATCTGTGACCAAGACGCAAAAGATTTCGGACATCTCGTGTAAAAATATGTTTTTACTTTATCATACGCAGTATGGTAAAGTATTGTAATCATGCCGAAAAAAAAATTGAGATTTTAGCGGAAATAGGTCTTTATGGGTCCCCTGAACATTTTTGACAAAGGTACAAAAAAATTTCTGTGTGTGTGTGTGTGTGTGTGTGTGTGTGTGTGTGTGTGTGTGTGTGTGTGTGTGTGTGTGTGTGTGTGTGTGTGTGTGTGTGTGTGTGTGTGTGTGTGTGTGTGTGTGTGTGTGTGTGTGTGTGTGTGTGTGTGTGTGTGTGTGTGTGTGTGTGTGTGTGTGTGTATGTGTGTAAACGATTTTTGTGGCGACGATTCCGGAGAAACTAATAAAGGTATCGGGACAGAAGTTCATATTTAGAAGTTTCATGACCTAACTTAGAGCTGAAAAGCTTTTGGTTGAAAAGGGTCCAAAGGAACTGGTAGTTTATTCTAAGCCTTTTTGAAGGATTTTGCAAATGAGCCGCCATTTCTGTAATTTCGACAAAATAGTTAATTAATAAATTAAAGTAGAGGAAATTTTGAATAATTTATGCCTATGACATTTTTTGGTAAAATTAATAGTTTAGCTTCAAGAGCAAATTCTATTTGATCGAGATCGGTCGCATCTGCATTGATATGAAATTACATAGTAGCCAGGATTTTGACAAATATTTTTTTGTGCTCTCACCACAGAAATGTCTATGGCTGTCACACTCGAAAACAGCTGATTTCATCAGAGGTTGGAGAACCGCTATGGAACGTTGCCGCTCTAGTGCTCTAGTACAAAATACAAAATTCAAATAAAATAAGATCACCAATTGGATTGTTTGTTGATAAGAAATATCAACCCGTTGTTATATCTGATTGTGAAAACGATAAATTGCGAAAATTGTAAATAAAGTATAGCGATGAGTGTAGTTATATTTTAGTATGTTGGTACGGATGTGACATCTACAGTGACATGAACGAATATAAATCTGTCAGAATTTGAGATAGCTTTTTAAACTTGACGTTTCGTAGAAGTGGTATCAACCTAACATTTCCTATACAGAAATATAACCATTTTTGATTTTTTTAAATACGTATTTCTCAAAAAGCAACACAAAAAACGTTGATGTCACTCCTGCCGAAAGCGCCGCATCACTGCTCGTCGCGCTATTCCGTACTTTCGGCACTTGTAAGATAAATAACTATTATTCTGATGACAGTAGGTAGTGTCAAATGCTGATGCTTTGACAATACCTACTATTGATACTATTGACTATCAAAATATCTGTCAAATCCCGGGTAACTAGTTTATATTTAATGCAGACACAATTTATCTCAATCAAATAGACTCTCATGCAACTAAGCTATTAATTTTAATATTGTATGATAAAGTCATGTGCCTGGCCACATCAGATTTTTTTTACTTTATCATACGCAGTATTATAAAGTATTGTAATCGTGCCGAAAAAAAAAATTGAGATTTTAGCGGAAATAGGTCTTTTTGGGTCCCCTGAACATTTTTGACCAAGGTACAAAAAAATGTCTGTGTGTGTGTATGTGTGTGTGTATGTGTGTGTGTATGTGTGTGTGTACCCGATTTTTGTTGAGACGATTCCGGAGAAACTACTAAAGGTATCGGGACGAAAGTTCATATTTAGAAGTTGCATGACTAAACTTAGAGCTGAAAAGCTTTTGGTTCAAAAAGGCCCAAAGGAACTGATAGTTTATTCTAAGCCTTTTTCAAAGATTTTGCAAATGAGCCGCCATTTCTGTAAGTTCGTCAAAATAGTTAAATAATAAATTAAAGTAGAGGAAATTTTGAATAATTTATGCCTATGTCATTTTTTTGTAAAATTAATAGTTTAGCTGCAAGAGCAAATTCCATATGATCGAGATGGGTCGCATCTGCATTGATAAGAAAGTACATAGTAGCCTGGATTTGACAAATATTTTTTTGTACTGTCACTACAGAAATGTCTATGGTTGTCACTTTTTTGTGCTGTCACACTCGAAAACAGCTGATTTCATTAGAGTATGCATCAGAGGTTGAAGAACCGCTATGGAACGTTGCCGCTCTAGTGGGGCAAACTCCGGCAAAGTACAAAATATAAATTTCAAATACAATAAGATCACCAATTTGATTGTTTGTTGATAAGAAATATCAACCCGTCTTTATATCTAATTCTATAAACGATAAATTGAGAAAATTGTAAATAAAGTATAGCGATGAGTGTAGTTTTATTTTAGTATGAATTCACATTCTTATTTTACAAGGGGCGGAGAGATGGGATTGCCTTATGGTCGATTGTCCATAGATCATTTCTGAGTATTGCACCAAAGATATGTAATGTATTTCTGGTTTATCTGAGGAAAGCGGGGGTTAACGTGTTGGTTGTACTTTTGTTGGACAGAGATATGTTTTGCAGCCATTCTAGGGAATTTATTTGTTCGATGAGTCAATACTCATCAATAGTCGTCAATACTGGGTTGGTGTAGTTTGTGCTCTGGTTTCGCAATCTGTATTATATTATTTGTTAATTTTATATTTCTTGGGCTTCGAGCGTATGTGTACTCATTAAATTAAAGCCACACACATGTGTTAATTCAATGCTGTGGCATGTCTAACCGATCGTTATTCGCTCATTTTGTATTGTGTTTTTCACTTTGTATAGTGTTTTTCTTTTTGTGAATAAAGATTTATTATTGTTATTATTATCGGTCAAATCCTGGCTAACTAGCTTTTATTTTAATGCAGATACAACCGATCTCGATCAAATAGAATCTCATGTACTATTCATTTTATAAATAGTATGATAAAGTCATGTGCCTGGCCACATCAGATTTTTACATTTTAGACCTAACGCTTGTGCTTTGGCAACACATGTGAACTCTTTCGGACACCATATGGATTATCAAAATGTACAAGTGGTAGACTCTGATAGTAATTTTTTCAAAAGATTGCTTATTGAGATGAGTCATATTAATGATTGCCGTAGCGCGATGAATGCCAGAACTGATATCAATAATCTAAGCACAATTTATAGTTACATTTTGAAATTTAAAGACATCCATCCGACAACTTTGAATCAGTTCTGACATTTTTGGCATAGTTTATGACATTTTTCATTTATTGAGGTTAGTTTCCGGTTTGTATTAGATATAAGTAGTTATTTATAATTTTAATTTATTGTTAGCTTTTTAGAACCCTGAAGAAGGACAAAATATTGTCCGAAATATTGGTTAAGGAATAAAAACTTAAAAACCAAAAATCTTTGACTGAATTCCCACTATAAGTTTCCTCGTTTAATAACTGTCATTTAATTTTGAAATTATATATATATATATATATATATATATATATATATATATAGTTGAGCGGAGATAACGACCGTCTTCGTTTTGAATTTAAACGTCAGCAATATCGTGGGAAATCCGGTCAGGCGGGCGATGTAAAGGAAACTCCTTTTTTCTAAGTTCTAATTTTCGTTTTAATTAAAAACTTCCTCAGGAACAAGAAACAGAGTTAGATAAAAGCTTGCTTGGAGATTTAAACATTGTCGGAGGTAACACGACACAGCATCCAATCAACCAACGAGTCAAACAAAGCGTCAAAACAACAGAACACAATATAAACAATTTAAAATCAAGACAACACTATGTGGACACATGTCTCCCGCATGAGCGCCTACAGGTTATATATATATATATATATATATATATATATATATATATACAGGTTATATATATATATATATATATAGTACAGTACATCTGTGACCAAGGCGCAAATAGCGTCGAAACGTCAGATAACACGAAAAGAGTTTTTAATATGTTTGTCTCATCGTAAAGATTAAGTGAACGTGTAAAAATTTAATGTTATAAAAGCCTCTATGCCCAAATAATAAACAATTTTAGTGAAAAAGTTGTGTGTTTTTAATAATTTTGACAAGGCTAATTAATTTAATTAAATAATTACTATATATATATAAGATTATAAAATGGAATTGTCTGTCATCAATTGAATCAATCCATTCAACAGTAAGGGAACGTTTAACTAAAATAGATAAACCACCATACCCATCATGTCTGCATATGTGTTTGCAGACGTAGCCTGGAGTAGAAATCAAAAAATCTTGTTTTTACCAGGTTTCACATACGACGACAATGTCATGGGGAATTTCTGATAAAAAATAAAACAAACTGCATTTATTCTTGCTTAAACTTCTGGAGTTCCATAATAATATTTTAGTTGAATTTTCCATAAAACTTAAGAATTGATATTTGTAGACGAAGATTGGACTGTAGAAGGAGATATATGTTTATAACTGACGGATTGAGATGCAATTTTTAAAACCTTTTGGGACGTGGTGTATATCTGCAGTCACCAGCTGGACGGTCACAGGGGAAGAAGGTAAAGATGAAGGTGATTGACAGGGAGAAGAAATAGGACTATCATCATTTGTAGGGCATATCCTCTTGGTATAGCTTTCCGGAAGTCTACCATCATTATAAAAAACTAATTCTGAAGGGGCTTTGTTATTTCTCCTCCTCTTCACTGGAATATTTTGCTTATTATGAATAGATTTTGTAAACGTAAAATGTTTTTTTTCTGCAGCAATCTTGTTGAAGTCTGATATGGTAGGGGGGATATTATTATAAGCGGAGTCATGTTTACGTAAGGTGGGAAACTCAACATCATCACCTAATCTCAAGGTTGTATTATTTTTTAATGGAGGTGGCGAAACAGCTTGGAGGGCTTCATGAATTGAAACATTATAGGTGGCCATATATAATTTAATTCTTTTTTGTTTTAAGAATTCCTGGCAACATCTATTGGAATAAGGGGTTCCAGATTCATTCGACAAATGATTTTTTTTACAAAAAATACAAGAGGGGGAGGCACGATTTGGGCATTCTGAAAGCTTGTGTTCAGAAGAGCAGGGCATCTTGGTTTGCTTTTGCAATTCTTATTAACATGGCCATAACGGCAACAGTTGTTGCATTGTGTAACAGGAGCTATATAAATTTCAGTATATCTAATATTAAAAAATAAACGAACAACTTTTGCAGCATTTCTACCCCGAAAAGTAACGACAACAGAAGAGGTATTTATAAACTCAAATTTACTAGAATCAGTCGAAACAACCCTTCTTTTCAAACGACGCACAGATAAAATTTCCCTATTATCATCACATTTCAGATTGCTGCAAAATAAATCGTCTGAAAACCCAGGATGAATATCACGAACAATAGCCTTACACGAAACAAGGTGTGCAGGAATAAATGTTCTCCACTTATTAACTTTGTCAATATCTGAATTAAGAATTTTATTGGCATTTTAAAAAGAATCAAATTTAACAGCAAGTCTATTTTTACCTCTTTTTTGGATACTAGTTACACCAGCAATATTAGAATAAAAAAAAGTTTACCTACTTATATGTCATTTAACCCACTCAAATTTTTATCTATAGACTCACTGAAAATGGCAAAAGGGGCAAAATCACTTGAAGAAAAACGGAAATTATTCATATTATTAGGATTAGATAATATTGTTGGGCAACCCGGTAAATTTAAGATTTTTTCAGCAGTTAGCAAAATATCAGGGGTAAGTATATATTTATCCTTTGAACTCATTTGATAATGGCCTTCTTCAACAGCATTTTTAAGCTCCTGGATAATTTTAAGTGAAATGGAAGATGAAAAAGTACTTAGGCTGTCAGTAGAAAAATTTCCAACATTGGGGAGGGAATATAATAAATTTAAGATATTGTCCTGAGACGACACCTCCCTATCTTCACTAACGGGGGGCAAAAAGCCACCACCGCCGTGAGCGGACATATATGGGCTGGTGGACACCAGTCCAAACAATGTCTACAAAAACTCCAAACCAGTATAATATGAAAAAAAATAGCAATGTAAAAAGGTAACCTTACCAAAAGACGAATTAATATATAAATTAACCGTCAACAAACCAAATTTAAAACTCCCGCTCTTGAACAATGACAACTGACAGCAAACTTTGAACTTCCAGAAAATACACTACAAATCCAATATTTCTTGCAAAACCTGAAAAGAAGCTAAATGTGCAAGATAATTAAACGCTAATCAAAGATACTTGAAGAAAAAGGATTCAAAAATGACAGGCGATGTTTACTATCCAACTGACAATCAATGAATAAAAAAAAAAAGACATCCATCCGACAACTTTGAATCAGTTCTGACATTTTTGGCATAGTTTATGACATTTTTCATTTATTGAGGTTAGCTTTTATTGTCAATTGTCCTATTTATATATTTTTTGAGGTAGGCTTTAATTGTTTATAAACTTTTCTAAACTTTTGACACGTTTCATGTATTTTATATTTATATATTAACTTTTCCGTTTTGTATTAGATATAAGTAGTTATTTATAATTTTAATGTATTGTTAACTTTTTAGAACCCTGAAGAAGGACAAAATATTGTCCGAAATATTGGTTAAGGAATAAAAACTTAAAAACCAAAAATCTTTGACTGAATCCCACTATAAGTTTCCTCGTTTAATAACTAACAGTCATTCAATTTTGAAATTAAAAACGGTATGGGATTTTACCAAGACATAAAAACTATATATGGTAAGGAAGTAGTAACTAGTATGAAAAGATTGGCATCCATCAACAAGAAGCTGGCAAAATTTAGAAACAGACGAATTTTCCTTCTACAATGCCGCCGTAATCATGTATCGCCTAATCACATAGTACGTGTGATGTATCGAGGTTGGCCGACTTGGAGCGGATGCATTCGAAGCAACGCTAGTTTTTGTGTAACATTTCCCTTACCTATGATAGATGTATATGTACTATGTAACAGCGCGCATTGACAATGAGCATCAATATAGTTTATATAGTAAGGTGCTGCGTTTTACTTATAGTTAACTAAGTGCAGCTAATACCAGGTCTTAGATACACAACAGTGGCGACGAAGATGGGATACGAACCCACGCGGGCACACAGCATTTTGAACTTCCCGCCATCAAACAGGAAGACGAAGTTTACAAAATGCATACGTCATTTCAGGGTAACAAAAACAGTCAGGGTTCATCCAGTTCTACAACCACAAATCGACAAGTGCAGAGAGGACAGCAGCGCCACAATTTTGGAAGCGGTCAAGGTGGTCAATCATTCACAAGCGGAGCGAGAGGCGACTTCAATACACGTCAATATTATCGAGGGGAGAAGAGACGATGCGGCGTTTGCGGGAAAAATAGCCATTTCGAAGAAAGTTGTGTTTATAAGAATTGCGAATGTTATAAATGCGGTAAGGTTGGACATTTAAGTAATGTTTGTGTCAGTAAAGAATCAAAATATAATAATTACTTGAACATTGAGTCTGGAGATATGTTTAATTTAAGAGGTAATAATAAACCTATTTATTGTAATATCAAAATTGATAATAGGTCTTTTGTTTTTGATCAACCTCATTGGAGGTTGATCAAAAAATACACTTTCTCGATATATTAATTCAGAGAACTAATGAGAACACCTTAAAAACCAACTGGCACAGGAAGGACATCAATTCTAACAGGTTTGTAAATTTCAATTCCGACCACACCATGACACAAAAAGTCGCGATTATAAAAAGCTTAAAACATCGGGCCCTTAGATTGTCTGAAATTGATAACAGAAATGCTAATAAAATGCAATTACCCGAAAATATTAATTCATAGAGTGTTGTATAGCGAGCGGTCTGTCTATGATGTTAATCTGCAAAACAATGCTAATGGTCTTACTAATAACTTGGAAAAATATTACAAACTCCCAAGTATACCAGGTTTAACTCCGAAATTAATATCACTGTTAAAAACTGACAATTTAAAAATAGGTACTTACAACAAGAAGAACATTGGTAGTCTATATTCTAACATGAAAGACAAAGTTGACAAGGATGAATGGAGTGGGCTAATCTACCGGGTCGACTGTGTTGACTGTGGGATGACATACGTTGGGCAAACTAATCAATATTTAAAAAAATAATTCAGCAACATAGATACGATTGCAAGAATAAAAACACTAACAAGAGTGAGAAACGGCTCTTGCCCTGCATGCTTTATCTCATGCCCACACATTCGACTTTGACGATGCAAAAATTTTAAAAAACGAACCAAATTACAGGAAAAGGTGTATTATGGAAATGCTATTTATAAAAATGACTAATAACACAGTAAATTTAAGAACTGACACAGATAACTTGAGCAGTATATATTCAAATGTAATTTCCATCTTGCCGACCTGGGGGTCGATCTTGCAGTCACTCGACCGCCTGGGCGCACGCTCGCTTCGTGATTTCGCTATCGAATTGGTATCTTTGACGCTGTCCACCGGTACTTAATCGTGTGCTCCGTTCATTGTTTGTTTTTACGAAGTACGCTACCCTGCGGATGGCAGCCGAAGCGCATAGCGTGGTGCGTATAGCATGGGGCCCACTTACAACTCCGTTCATAGTAAGTTTTTACGAAGTTGGCTACCCTGCGGACCCTATCCGTAGCGCGTGGTTGCGTATATCAGCTGAGAGGACAAGTGGAATATAACTTATTACCTAAGTAGTGTTCATTGGCCGATTATTGCTATGTTATTGAGTGTTCTCGAAGTCGAAAGACGTTCTATATTCTATGATGGCGTGTTTAATTATGTTGGACGATGATATAGGTGCAATATATGTATAATATGGTGGATGAGATTGGTTGAAATTGGTACTATTAGGATGTTAGCAAGTGGCAAGAAACCCTTTCGTGTGCAGACTGATACGGAACTACAAAATCACCTTTAAATTTAATTTATTTTTATTTAGTATGTACAATTTATGATATATTTAATTGATCATGACAATGCCAATATTCGAGAGATGATTAAGACATTTAAGCATAGTATTTACTATCGAAAAACAATGTCGTAGTATTTTCTATAAAGTTATACAAGAATATGTGGATAATAAATAATATGAGTACATACAGGTATCGATATTATGTACTATTATTGAATTTTAGTAAACCAGATTATCGAATTACATCTACCTTGATTAAATTTGTCGATTTTTTAAATGTGATTTATATTCGGACAACGGCTTATGGGAGATGGAAGTTAAATTTTAAAACTTCATGTCACCTAGAGTCGATCCACACTTATATGTACCTATAACTAAAATACCGGAAAGCACATTTTTAGTTAATTGCCATTTTAGGTGAGAAATCTCGAGTGGAGTTATTTCTTTTTTAATTGAAAATGACAATCACTAAAAAATGCGAGAAAAAAAGCATTCATATTAACTTATTTGATTGCTATTTATTGAGTTTATGTTATGTTTATTACTATTATTTGTGTTTTAATTTTACTAGTAAATTAGATTTCTGACTTTTAATTTTTGTAATGGATATTACTTCTGCCTTCCTTTGGTTTTGCATTGTTTGATAAATATATATTTTTTTAAATTTGTCTTTGTTTTGTTAATATATCAAAGCTGTTGGAAGGATTTCACAAAAACAAAAAAGTCTATATATGCAATTTTTTACTAGGTAAAATTTTATAGATTTTATTATACTGAAATGCCATCTTAGGACCACTGAACCCGAAAAATATCATGCTTGTATTTGTATGCAAGCAACCTTTTGCATTGTGTTTTTAAGATTACACTATACCAGTAAAAGTATATTTAGTTTCCGCATTTAATTTAAAAGTCGGCAGACAATATAAACTTAAAAATTACATAAGTTAAATTGTTAAAGCCCTAGAACAGTAATGGACAGTACCGTACACAATAGGGTGTATCGAAAAAAACATTATTTTCAAAATTTCAAGTTGACATAAATTTGTCCATAGGGACCAACATATACCACAAAAATTGGCCCAATTAAAAACGATTTAGGTCTTCCGCAAGACGCCTAAAGGTTATAATTTCCTTTTAAAATTCGATTTCTTTCTTATTTTATGATGAAGTGATTTTTTTTCAAATAGAAAAAGTTTAACAATGAATAAATAAATAAATAAATAAATATAGACTTTTTTTAGACTTTTATGAAATGAACGTTCAAAAATTATATTACACTAAGGCAATATTCAGATACTCTTCGGATATTGCTTAGCAACATAAATTTTCTTATTACATTATATTTATATATTTCTATAAATCTATGTTATTTCTATCGCTACTTTCTCAACCGCTGTATAGAATTGCGTGAATGTTGTTATAGCTCTTCTAGTCCTGAAACCAAAATTGTTCAACAGGCTAATTTCGTTATAACTAGCTTAAAGAAAAAATCTGATGTGGCCAGGCACACGACTTTATCATACAATATATAAAATTAATAGTTTAGCTGCATGAGAATCTATTCTATAGAGATAAATCGTAGGTATTGTCAAAGCATCAGCATTTGACACTACCTACACTACGTCATTAGAATAATAGTTATTTATGTCACAAGCGCGACGAGCGGTGATACGGCGCGTCACCGAAGGCGGAGTGTAGCCGTCGCATATGAGCGAGTCGCGCTATCTAGTTTTTGGCAGGAGCGACATCAACGTTTATTGTGTTGCTTTTTAAGAAATACGTATTTAAAAAAAAATAAATTATTTCTGTATAGTAAATGCTACGTTGGTACAACTTTGACGAAAGGTGCGTTCCGATTTGTAGGTAATGGTAGCTAATGGCGGTGGTAGAATACGAAATTATAGTATTTCTTACATATCGTGATAATGACACATATTAGTTTGGATGTACATAAACATGAGTCACTAGCAATTTTCTATTGGAAATACTATAACGGCGTCTGCTACCACTGCCATTATCACTAATGAAAACGCACCTTAAAAAGGTAATTCAAATTCTGACAGATTTATATTTGTTCATGACACATCCCTACCAACATACTAAAATAAAACTACACTCATCGCTATACTTTATTTATAATTTTCTCAATGTATCATTTTTAGAATTAAAGACGGGTTGATATTTCTTATCAACAAACAATCAAATTGGTGATCTTATTTTATTTTAAATTTGTATTTTATAATTTTGCGCACTACAGCGGCACGTTCCATAGTGGTTTTCTAACCTCTGATGAGATCAACTGTTTTCGAATGTGACAACACAAAAAAATATTTGTCAAAATCCTGGCTACTATGTAATTTCATATCAATGCAGATGCGACCGATCTCGATCAAATAGAATTTGCTCTTGAAGGTAAACTATTAATTTTACCAAAAAATGTTATAGGCATAAATTATTCAAAATTTCCTCTACTTTAATTTATTAATTAACTATTTTGTCGAAATTACAGAAATGGCGGCTGATTTCTAAAATCCTTGAAAAGGCTTGGAGTAAACACCCAGTTCCTTTGGACCCTTTTGAACCAAATGCTTTTCAACTCTAAGTTTGGTCATGAAACTTCTAAATATGAAGTTCCGTGCCGATACCTTTAGTAGTTTCTCCGGAAATGAATTAACAAAAATTGGATACACACACACACACACACACACACACACACACACACACACACACACACACGCACACACGCACACACGCACACGCACACACGCACACACGCACACACGCACACACGCACACACGCACACACGCACACACGCACACACGCACACACGCACACACGCACACACGCACACACGCACACACGCACACACGCACACACGCACACACGCACACACGCACACACGCACACACGCACACACGCACACACGCACACACGCACACACGCACACACGCACACACGCACACACGCACACACGCACACACGCACACACGCACACACGCACACACGCACACACGCACACACGCACACACGCACACACGCACACACGCACACACGCACACACGCACACACGCACACACGCACACACGCACACACGCACACACGCACACACGCACACACGCACACACGCACACACGCACACACGCACACACGCACACACGCACACACGCACACACGCACACACGCACACACGCACACACGCACACACGCACACACGCACACACGCACACACGCACACACGCACACACGCACACACGCACACACGCACACACGCACACACGCACACACGCACACACGCACACACGCACACACACGCACACACGCACACACGCACACACGCACACACGCACACACGCACACACGCACACACGCACACACGCACACACGCACACACGCACACACGCACACACGCACACACGCACACACGCACACACGCACACACGCACACACGCACACACGCACACACGCACACACGCACACACGCACACACGCACACACGCACACACGCACACACGCACACACGCACACACGCACACACGCACACACACGCACACACGCACACACGCACACACGCACACACGCACACACGCACACACGCACACACGCACACACGCACACACGCACACACGCACACACGCACACACGCACACACGCACACACGCACACACGCACACACGCACACACGCACACACGCACACACGCACACACGCACACACGCACACACGCACACACGCACACACGCACACACGCACACACGCACACGCACACACGCACACACGCACACACGCACACACGCACACACGCACACACGCACACACGCACACACGCACACACGCACACA